>VYZV01000429.1:139081-189116 GCA_013401275.1 Pandion haliaetus | reverse complement strand
GAGAGAGGAATCTTCCCCCCTGAGGAGAGAAGCGGCAACGACGATGTGCGGCGAGCTGACTCAAACCCCATCCCCGATTCCCCTGCGCCGCCGGGGGGAGGAGGTAGACGGCATCGGTAGTGAACTGAGCCGGGAAGGCGGGAGGGGTGGGGGGAGGTTGTTCTGATGTTTGGTTTCCCTTCTAATACCCTTGTGTTTTGTTTTCTGTTTTGATTTGTAGTAAATTAAATGGATTTTGTTTCTTTCCCAAGTTGAGCCTGTCTTTTGCCCGTGACCATAAGTGGGGAGTGATCCCTCCCAGTCCTTGTCTCGACCCACAAGCCTGCCTTTGTATTTTCTCCTCATCCCAACGTAGCCAGGCGAGGGGGTGGGGGGTGAGTGAGCGGCTTCGTGGTGCTTTGTTACCGACTGAGCTGACCTGAAACCACGACACCATTGAAGGACAAAAGGGCTCCTCCATGTTACATGTCAACATGCACAAGCAGATTTCTTTGTCTTTTAGCAGTTGTCACTAAGTAGGTTACTTCTACAGATAATTGCAAAGTACCTTTAGAAGCTGGTGGCTATGCTCACGACACCTCTTCAGATCACAGGACAGGACTCACACTGGAAGTGCAGGGAGAATGGAGCTCTCTCCTCACCTGGAATGAAGGCAAAGTGTGAGCAGAATTCAGTCACGTAACCAGCTTTTCCTGTGCAAGGGGACTAAATACAGTCATGTGTACACCAGAGATAAAAAACACTTGGAAGGCAGTGAAAGTCAGTCATGCTGTTATCCTGGAGGGAAGTAGAGGGATGGAGCTTCACTGAGGCCACAGACACACTGCAAAGACAACAGCCACAATTTAAGAATTTAGATTTCTTACTGTCATTTTTACTCTGTACTCACTCGTTTGCAAACAAGGAAGATTTCACGATATAAACACTTGGCTTCTATCATTTACCCAGACTCTGAATTTTGGGTCATCACTTCACCACGGAGTTTTTTTACCTGTTGCATCTTAATTCACTTAGAATTTACAAAAGCTATTCTGTTCACAATGACATCTACACAAGTTTAAGGACGTTCTGAAGTTCTATTGAATTAGCACTTAAAAGCATTATTGGCTTTAACCTAGTTTTGAACCATTCCAGATAGAGCTCACTTTAACCAAACGCCAAAGCAATTTGATGAAGTGGGTCTTATGACTCTCTAATTGTGCCTTATAGACTGCCTAAAACAGCACATTTAGTTGCTAGCTCTCCAGACCAGCCCTGGACTCGTATTTGATATACATCCCAGGGTTTTAGTGGAAGAATCTAGGACAGGATCTGGAGAGCTACCATTGTGGGGATGCCAACATAATCCAAATCTCAGTACCTTACATGACTGCTGCACAGCACTCACTTACTTATTCTCACCTATAATCAAGAAGAAACACTACCATTTCATCATCATTTTGTAAAGAGCGTAAAAGGTTAATGGTCAGATTAAGCAGAGAACAATTATACCACTGTATCTGAGATTTTTTCATTACAGGTGGCATGAGTGACAGTATTTCATAAGATGTGCAAATTATGACTCAAAACTCTGAACACCAACTTAATTTAAAGTGTCTAGATGAAAAATTCCACTGACAAGTGCCATTCATCCCAACCAAATATCTTCCACACTGTTAAGCAAATGACAAGATAGTAAAGTGAAATGGAATTTAAACGTGTTTTTCCTTCCCATTCCAGTGAAGCACAAAATCTGAATCCCACTTTGGCTCTCTCAATGACTTCTGCTAATGTACAGTTGATCAGGCACTCCAAAGAAGTTTCATTAGTTGCAAGTAATACACTCATCCACATTTTTTCTTCTTGGCTGCTGTTCATTTGGTCTTCAATATACTACACAATATAAAATTGTCAGGGTATTACTTAACATTTATGCCATAGAGAGGGATGTGTTAGAAAAAGAGAGCTTTTCACAACTGAGTTGATTTTCATGGAAAAAAAGCTGGTTGCAAGCAAATTGAGTAGGGAAGGGAAAATATTGCTGAAGAATTTGAAGAGGTTAAGCCTGCCTTTTACCTTTCACCATATCAGGCCAAGTCTTCAGTGGGTGAAAATCACTGGAGCTCTATTTCAAGCAACAAAGCCAGTTCAGAAATCCTCCTTTTTCTCTCTCTCCAAATACTGCCAATAGCCTGGGTGCATGTGTTAGTTTTTTTCAGATCCCCTTCTTCAAATTCAGCCTTAAGAGAAAGCTCAGAGAATCCACTTGAATACAGCTCAAACTCAGGGTATTTTAGTGGATTTGCATTTGCTCAGAGAATCCCAACCTTTAAAGCTGCATGTCTGAGGAGAAAAAAAGAAAAAGCTCCTTTTATAAAAACTCAGAAGTCAAAGGAATAAGCTCAAATTCTTGACACATAATAACAGTTTTCCAGACACCCTGCTTTCAAGCGAACCAAATAGCCTTTTTTAATACAAACCTGTGGTAGAATTCCAGGTACTTTCTACAACACAGACTAGCCCTGCGCAGGTTTTGCAGGCACTGAAGCCAGTCACAGCTATACCTCTCTTTCGCTCACCATTGGCTGTGCACTTGGCAGCCATTTATGTGTTATTTTCGAGAGACACCTCACTCTTTGTGGCGTAGGGCCTAGAAGATGAAGCCTCAGGAAGCCCCTTCAGCGCAAGAGGTGGCAGCCGTCTCTGCCGATGGCGCTGGTTAGGCACCGCAGCCCACAGGCAACCCCAGGGCTGCCCTCCCTTCCCTCACACCACTCGCTCCAGGTTGAGGGCCAGCATGGAGGCACGCAGTCGTTCCACCTCTCTAAATTACCACCACGTTCAGCCTTTCCGAACTTTCTCATTACACTGGGGGAAAAAAAACAAAACAAACAAATCAACCCTCCCACCATTTCTTTGTCTGCTTTTGAGGCATTACCAGAGACCAAGCTGCATGAGGGACCCGGCAGCAAAACAAAGCAAAGCAAAGCTCAGCCCCACCTACCAGCAGCCACCATGTTCCCACACGATAAAAAGCAGCCAACCCCCCCACTCACCACAGAAAACTTGTTGCTAAACTCCTTCCTCTCTGTCTTTTACCTCAAGCAAAGCCCTGCAGGAGCGGCGACAGAGGTTAACTGTGCCACGCGCCCACACCTGGGAGGCTGGCAGGGCCGTAGCCCAGCTGACTGACAGCTTTAGCCTCATTAAGCTAAGCGTAAAGTGGGGTGAAATTGGCTTTTAAAAACAAAAGAAGCGACTACAGAAACAACTGGAACCGTGAGGAGTGCCAGGGTCTCATTTTAATTTTCCTGTGTGCAAGAGGAAAAGGGCATCTGCCTTGCAGGGTGAGGTGAACCTAGATGCCTTTTGAGCTTGAAGAAATCAGTCCCATGAGGCTACTCCTTCATTTTTTTAGGACCGATCTTCTCCAGTTCAAGGAAGAGTAAGGAGCAGGCAACATCAGCAAGTTAAGTCAGGGGAGCACCTCTCCTCCAGGCACATTGCAACACAGAGCAGGAGCACAACTGTTTTTGAAAGTATCATTGACACTGAAAGTGGAAAGCAAAACCATCTCATCTGTTAACACTGAAGCAGAGATAAAAGCATGGGCTGGCTTTTTCTTCACTCCAGCCCCCATCGCTGGCTAGTCTGGGATATTTTGACTTGATACTCCCGTATGACGGCCGGTGTTTTGAGCAGCAGGAAATCATTTGTGAAGCAGGAGGGAGCTACGCTCTTTGGTGAGTGGAAAGGGCTCCACCCAAGGTCAATGAGATTCAAAGCAGTTAGCTCCTGTACATCAGGCAGGCACCTGCAATATTATGACTAGGGAATGGATGTGGCTGAGTGGCTTTAGTGACAGCTGAGGAACTGAGGAAGATGTGAAGGTGTGAGGGTATGCATGGAGTGGTAAACCTCATTGAAATAAGATGAGAAGCAGGAGTGTTTGCATCTCTTTGAATTTATCTTACTTAGAGTATGGCTGGGACTGCCGTGTGCTCCTCCAGTCCTGTCAATCACACTGCTGTGCGTGGCCAGGATGTGACTGATACACCCTGACACAACATATCAAAATGCCAAAAAAATTTGAAACATAGGAGGTTTTTTTCTCGCTAAAAATGTGACAAGTTCGTGTTATTTTGAAATGTCATGATCTTTTGGAAAAAAAATTTGTAACGTTCAGAACTTATTTTTTTTAACTTATGAGCCAATAATTACAAAGCTGGGCAACAGCATGAAAGCCACCATCTTTTCATCTCCACACCTCCAATGCAGACCATGAAAAACTACCAGAATAAGAAAATAAATCCTCACATAATCCACACCCTCAATTATATCTCAGAAAATAGCATGAAAACAAAGTAGGAAATCTGCTGGGGTACTGAGGACCAGGACAATGGGATTCCTGGGGCAGAAAAGCCTCTCATGTAGCCAGAAAACCCACATGAAAACATCTGGGTTATCACTTCAAAGCTGTGACAATACTTCAGTTTTCCTAGACAGTTAATTTACCAGCATGCAACCTGAGACTCCAGATTTGTACAAGCTAATTAACAAGGTATTCTTAAATACATTAACAAGTTTACTCTACAAAACACTCTTGGAAATGAAACAGAGCTTATCAACCATTTATACGTTCAAATCTATTTCAAAGACCAAGAAATCAGGCTTCCAGAATGAATGCTCTTGCGGTGGCCTTGTTTCTATAGTGGGTCACTCAGCCTCTGACATTTATGATTGTAATTTTTATATGACTCTCATCTGAAAACTAACAAACATGTACTCTTGGAGAGAAGACTAATACCAACACATCATAAACGTGAGAAAACACCACTACAGAAGCCCATAACTAATGATGTCAGCACAGTCTCCCAAGGGCCTGGTCCTCAAGTGCATTCTCTGCTGGATTAGCACCGTTAGCTCCAGAAGACAAACATTCACAGTTTTCTTCTTTAGTAAGGGGACCCCCTTGCCTGCTCACATTGCAGGCAGCTGTGACGCCCTTGGGAATGACAGCATCTCCCAAAGACTTGTGGCAACCTCAGCACGCCCTCCAGCTGCTTATCCCATGTCCCATGCATCTGCTCCACTCACAGCCACCCCATAACTCACTGCAGCCCTCTGTGGGGTGCATTACCTGTCTCCCTTAGCCACCAGCAGCATTTTGCCCTCCTACAGCACATCAGGATGTAGCAGGAGGGGCTGCTGCCCACCTGCTTTGCAGCTATCCCTGCACAAGACTGCAGACCATCCGACATCCAGCAGATGCTTTGCTTCAGCTGTTCTACTTTGCCAGGGCTTTACCAGAGGGAGCCAGCAGCAAACTGGCTTGCATTAGCTTGCAAGAATGATTAGGTATAGCCAGAATATCTCTGAATACATACTGACCCTCCTTACACCAGGGAGGGCAATTAAATGGCAGGGCTCAGCACAGGCTGAGCCTTCTGCCTGCACGCTCCCAGTTGAAGGTTACAGCCACTCTACGGCCTGATTTGACCAGGCTGTTTTATGCTCCTGCATGGGGGGAGGGCAGTGAACCATGCTTTTTCTACCTTAAAAACTGACAAATATCACCTGTATTTATGTGTTATAAAAACTGAAGAAGCTGACAAGTTTCTAGCCAGGAATTTCTAAGGGGCCCAAGGTAACTAAATATCCATTAGCCACTAAACTTCAGTCAGAGTTAGACACTTAACTCCTTTAGTTCTGTTTGAAAGTCCAAAACTAACAAAATGCAACAATGAACACCAACATAAACTGTACCAGTAAATCAAAATCAGTTCAGCCGTAACTATCATATATCTAAGGTTTGCATTAATAAAAATATAGTTTAATCAAAGTGAGAGCATGCCTTTAGTGTTAGTATTATTCTCAGTTTCCAAAATAAAGCACTATAGCTGTGGTTTAAAGCAAGTTTGTAAAGATAACAAATTACATTCAGACAATTTTTCGAGTCACTTGAAATGCCAAACATACTCATATTATGTGAAAAAATATGCTTTCAACTGTTTTTTATGTCTTGTGAAATGTTCTGCTTTGTAATTGGTCTTCTTTTATAGGCATTATTTTAAAGCATAGAATCAAGGTACTATGATGTTCTGAGGATCTGCTGTAGTGTTCAGCGATTACATCTACTTTCTTCCACTGCAATAGTTATAAAATAAAGTTTACGGTCTCTACCCTACATCATCCTCTTAAACACCACTTGACTTAAATCATGCACAGGGTCAGAATTTAAGATTGCTGAGGGAGAAACACGGACAGAGTTCTATGATCATCTAAATTAATCTCTTTTGAAGTTGTTGCTGCCTTGCCAAAATACCTCAGCAAAAAGTTTTATCCAATTATTTTCTTAATGAAGTAGATATCAACAATACTCAGCATACCAGTCAAAACACAATTTTTCTAACCTTTAGGTTTGCAGTCACCACATAATGGCTAAAACTCTCTCTGTGCTCCTTTCATTATTATTACAGTTAGCATCCACAATGTAGATTCTAGTAGAAGAAATGAACAGCCAATTTTACTAATGATGCATGAAGCAAAATAAAATATATTGTAATTTTCTATAACTTCAATATATTTGTTTTTGGAATGCTGACTACTGTGAAAAAAATATTTTTGTTTTTACAGTGAATTCCAAATTATTCTTATTTAGTCAAGCTTTCTACACAAAACCCACATAACAGGAAATAAAATATTTCTCACTTTTTTCCATTTTAAATAGCTGTGCTATGTATTGTAAATTCCACAGCAGTCGTGTTTGCCATCACATGACCAAGTCTTAACAAGAATGTATTTTTCACACAATATAGTCCATAAAATTATGGTGGCCATCCACAGTGGTTAGATCAAATAGCCTAGGAAAGTAGAGCGTGTTTGTTAGAAGAATAAAAGGGGCTGTTGGATAATTATATTTATTCCTTATCTTTATCTAATAAGGTGAAAGGTTTTAGTGTTGAATGTGTTATTCTAAAAAGTCCGTTTGATATTAAAAATCTTAAGATGGGATGCTTGAGAACAAAGTAATAAAGCCTTTTGAATTGCACATAAATAAAAATGAGCATGCTGTAATAAAAAGAGATAGTTTGCTTAGCCACACAGAGAAAGAAAGAGAGGACTTCATGGACTAGATTTTCACTTTGGCTGAATATACTCAGTTCTACTGAGGTCAGTGTGGCTATGCCAATATAAAAAAGTTGAGGACAATTGGACCCTATAAGAAAAATATATAAGAAATTGTGTTTAGTTTTTCTGCGCCTACTTTCAGTCAAACCTAAGATAAGGAACATATGATCATAAGCTTTGACATTAGAAGAAACATGGCAATCAAAATTATGCTAAATGGAAAAAAAATATTTATAGAAAATAGTGGGAGCTGATGTTAATCAATCATTCCTGTAAGGCTCAAAGTCTCTATGACTTGAAAGTTGAAAATCATGTCAAGTTACTTGGGTAGGGAAGGAACATGCTATTTTCACAAAGCAATTCCATTCAACTAGAGAATAGGCGCTACATTCACAAAATGTCTTGGGTGATAAAACATGGAATATTTCAAAGCTTCACTTCAAAGCATCAGGTTTTCCAGTGGAAACTGCAACTGTGAGTTGAAAAATCCCTTGGTGTAGGTTGTCGTGGTGTAAGTCCAGCCAGCAACTAAGCTCCACACAGCTGCTCGCTCACTCCTCCCCAGTGGGATAGAGGAGAGAATCGGAAGAGTAAAAGTGAGAAAACTCAGGGGTTGAGATAAAGATGGTTTAACAGATAAAGCAAAAGCCACGCATGCAAGCAAAGTAAAACAAGTACTTCATTCACCACTTCCCATGGGCAGGCAGGTGTTCAGCCATCTGCAGGAAAGCAGGGCTCCATCATGCGTAATGGTTACTTGGGAAGACAAAAGGCCATCACTCCAAATGTCCCCCCTTCCTTCCTTCTTCCCCCCAGCTTTATATGCTGAGCATGACATCATATGGTCTGGAATATCCCTTTGGTCAGTCGGGGTCAGCTGTCCCAGCTGTGTCCCCTCCCAACTTCTTGTGCACCCCCAGCCTACTCGCTGATGGGGTGGGCTGAGAAGCAGAAAAGGCCTTGGCTCTCTAAGCAGTGCTCGGCAATAACGAAAACATCTCGGCATTATCAGCACTGTTTTCAGCACAAATCCAAAACATAGCCCCATACTAGCTACTATGAAGAAAATTAACTCTATCCCAGCCAAAACCAGCACAAGGGTGTATAAGCCAGTAAAATTTCAGTCTCCAGCAAAGTTGCACTTTTTCCGTGCATACACCCCAAACCCTGAAAGGTACACATTTATTTCTCAGAGCCTTATATTTGAGTTTTCCTTTCTCTTTTCTTTCCTTAGAATGATCTTAAATTTACCTTTCTATATTTGTTTAAAAAGGTTCATTTCCTGAATCTGTTTTCCACCCTGAGGCATCTTCTTTCAGATATGTCTTACCGAGCTAGTGAAACTTGTCAATAACTATCAGTAAGAGGGTTTTTTTTCTTATTAAATTGGGCAGCATAGAAGGGTATTTACAAGCTCTGCTACAGATACTTCATTTAAAGTCTTAAATCATCTTAGCAAGACACCTATACCTTTTTACTGATGACATTCATAGCCAAAGCATCTCACTTTTGAGATGTGAGTCTCAGCTAAGTTACCTGCCTCAAGTACGCAACGTGGATCCTCCCTGTAGCAGACTTTAGGGAAAAAACAAAGCACAGCAACAGTATCCATGAAGGTCTTATTATTGTTCTCTCTATGTGAAAAATGCTGGATTACATGCTTTGTAGGTTCTGTGTATCAACCAGCACTGCTGTTGGAACTGACTGCATTGTCACAGATCGGCTGTGGTTTGTGAAAAGCATGTGTGGTTTAAACGATCGAAGATGGCAGCTGTCACTGTGACTGAGATAGATCCAGGTTCCAGGCTGGGTGATCACTGGGCTTACTCCCTTTTACTGCAGGTGTCATTCTCCTTTAATGTATCTACTTTGACTGACTTCTTTTATTATTATCTTATACCAGACCTACTTCCTGATGAGGAATGGTAGAGTTTACTTACATAACTAGTCCTGAAATTTTGCTAAATTTTCTCAGAGGGAAGGCTCAGTTCTCCAGCTTTCTATTTATCACAACTCTTGTTTTCACCCCTTCACAGAGCCACTTGGAAGCCCAATTCTAATTTTAACAAAGCTAAAGTTAATTGAAAATAGCTTTTAGATAGTGAACTAGCTCTCACAACCTTTCTCATTCTCTAGCCAATTTTTCTCTAAAATAAAACACCTAGGGAAATCCAAAAGTTCAGAACTAACAAAACCTTGTTTCCTACTTACTTGGGTTTCATAGTTGCTAGGCTGGTGTATAAGCTCTTCCTGAAACTTTTCCAAGGTTTAGGTACTCATCACCTTTCTTTCCAGTGTGGATTCTCCAGGTAACATAGCATGTGTTTTGTGCTACATCTTCCCCTCCACTCCCAAAGAAGAGATTTTCCTCCTCTCCTGCACTGTTGTTCATGCTGATGTAACCTATAGGGAACATGCTTCTACAAAATTTGATTTAAACTGGTCAAGTAGTTCAAAAATTCGTATGGGGAAAGGAGATGCATACACACAATGTGAAAAGATAGGCTTACTCTCCATGGGAAAACCAGACTAACAATAAACCTGTAAAAATATACTGAAGAAAAATTTCTTTGCAGGACTCTTTTCCTCAGGCTCTTCATAGCTTTCTGTTTCACTCTTTGGATGACTATTTGACCTTTTTTCCCTACTTTCTTTTCTGCATCTGCCATTTTTTTCCTCTCTGTCTGTTATTCTTTCTTTTCATTTCCACTCTTTGTCTCTTTTCTCTGGATGAAAGTGGAAGGAAGGACATTTGAACATCATTAGTTTGTGGACCTACAGGCATATATCACATTGCAACAGACGTCACAAAAAACCAAGCACTTCAGCTAATCCCCAGGACTGACTGCTGGCATCGGCGCCCAGCAGACAAGTGCTGGAATTTTCAAAAGAACATTGTCCTGCTGAAGATGCTGACAACCTGTCAAGCCGAGTGCTCACTAGCATACATGTGGCACTGAGGCAATATAGATTTTGCCAGTCCAGAGTGCCATTCTGGAAAGGTGAAAAAAGTAGTTTAGACTTTCTGTCCTGGCTTTCATCAGGTTTATTTTTGTCTCTGTTCGGAAATTGAACAAAACTACAAGAAATTAGTTCCCATTTTGATAGGAGGAATACTATACTTGCTCAAAATGCTATTAAAAAATTCCTTCTTGCAAGTCATTTCAAAACTATTGTCAGTCCAAAATAGTTCTGGAATTCTTACTATCCTAATCCAAGCTTGGGGTTAATTGAGTAAATTCAGCTTCCTACATTTGGAACATATATCCCCAGCATTATCACTTTGTTTTTAGGGCGCCAGAGCTAGTAGCTTTTTATGTTTTAATTTTTCATGTCGAGATGCCTTTTTATATCATATTCCTGTAACATTTGAAAATCTACAACACTCAAGATAAATCCACCTAATGAAGTCAGTGGAGTTCTGCCAGGTACAAAACAGTGCAGAATTTGTCTCCTTGTTCTCATGATGGAGTGCTCCATCAGCAAGAGAAATTGCTGTCTAGCTTTGGCAAGAACACTTGGATGCTACTGCATATATAATATTCCCTTTAAGGTGACTACAGTTCAAGAACCTTCATGAAAGATTATTTGCTTTAATTAACAAAAACACTACATAGGTAGCTATAGCATATCCTCAAAGACAAGCTTAAAATTCAGTTCAAGTCATTTGCTGAAAACAGGTTAAGTAGAGGCTCGCCTGTAATTCAAATTTATACAATAACTTGCCACAAGAGCTCCCTTAGAAGGAGAGAATAGCACCAGAAAGGCGAGTTTCAAGAATCTCCATAAAGAATAGTTGACATTAGAAGGCACCTCGGGAGATTGGCAAATCCAGTCACCCTGCTCAAAGCAGGGTCAACTTGAGGAGATTGCTCAGGACCACGGCCAGTTGGGTTTTTAAATATCTTCATTTATGAAGCAGGATGAGGCTTCAGGATAAGCTCAGTGACTCATATTCTGAGGTATTGTTTTAAAACTTTGAAATGTTGTTTGATGTGTTCCATAAAACACTAGTTTCTGAAGTTTACTACTGACACTTTAGATTTACATCTTAATTGAACCTCTATGGCATCAGTTACTGATGATCTTTAGTGTAACTGTGAGCAAATAACAACTTTTATCTTCATTATAAAAGACCAACTACATATTTTTGGAGAGGTGACTTATAGCTAAATGGGTTGAGTCTGTATAGACAACACTCTGATTAAATTCTCTATTCATGGATTCTTTCCTATTAAGCTGTATTTGGAGAAATGAATCTATGCTTTCTGAAAAACAATCATAAATATATACATAAATTATTCCCTTTAAAATAGAAGAGCTTGACTTTTAACATTTCACAAAACAACTTTCTCTGGTCAGAATCAAGAAAGGTTGAAGAAGAGCCCTACTTTGCCCCTGTTCCATATATCTGTACATTACTTCACCCTGAGCAATGGGAAAGGCTCAAGTGTTTCAAACAAAACCTTTATTGCGGCTGAAGCAGCCCTGTAAGACAGCATGTTTCCAGTTCCGGTAGGTTCTGATGAGCAGAGTCTGGTAGACCAAGTACCACTGGGTAAGCTTCTGCAGATCAGTGCAATGACCAGAGTAGACGTGCAAAATTTAAAGTTGCCGTAAAAAGCTGGATGCATACCTTAACTTGAAATATGATTTTATTTGCAGAGATGCAGCTCGGGAGTACTTTTTTTATAGAGCCACAGATAAAATCAAACTGCTTAGCTTTGCCTTCCGCTACAGTACAGTGCATTCTGTATGCTTTGGTTATATGCATGGAGCAAATAACTTCCATAACTAGAGCGTGCAAACCAGATCTGATGTATGCCACACTGATCTGATTTTACACTGCATAAATGCCTGACAACTATAATAAATAAATCAGACCACATTAATTGCTTTTCTAAGTCTCCTGAAATCCATGGAACTTATTCCTGAGTGAGTTTGGTTTCTCTAGCCAGAAAGAAACAAACAGCAGCCAGGACTTCCCACTAGCCATTTGCAGCTTCCCAAATTGCAGACGTATGTACAAGATCTAATTAAGAAGCCTATGAAACTTGCACTTCATTGCGTAAATAATCTTTGGAAAACTTTTTAAAACGTCTGCAAGCACCATGCACACTTCCCAAAAATTCATCTGGCAGAATAGCAACATGAATTAACACTTGGAAGGTCTTAAAAATACCTGGAAAGATTAAGCATTCAACCTTGGGAACATGACAAGTACTGCCAAAAATCAGGAGCATTTAAAATTCTCCGGTCAGAACCCCCAGGATATTAGTACACAGTGTGCACATGTACATGTATGTAGAAATTATATTTGACACTATCATTTGTTAGCAATACACTTCACTACCTCTGTCAGCTTTACTCTCTTACACAAAGTTCTTTGGGGCATGGACTCTCTCTCACTATACTCAGGAGAAGCCCTCCACAAAAACTGGGCCCTGACTGCAGAAAGGACATCTATCTGATGTTGTGCTGTACACTAATCCAGTACTAGTACTGCAGGACTTACATAGCTGAATTCATGCTCTTCATAAAGTTATCATTAAATAGCATCATTTCTTATATTAGTACAATGAAATAAGATGTAGAAATCTAATACCATCCTCCTAAAATTTATTAGAGGGCTGATTCTGTTTTATGATTAAAGCATAACATCACTTAATGCCTTGGCATTATTCATATTATTTTCCAGTCTAGCAACCACAGGAAGACTTTCCAGTCTACCCAGACAGAGGATTTATAGCAGGCAGTGAAGAACATTGGTTTAAAATGTCTTTTAGAACATTTCAGATGTGCTTGTCCAATACAACGGGCTTTATTTTCTTCTTTGTCTGTTTGCTGATTCCATCTAGATTAAGAAAACTTCATCTTAGCTTTTAGACACAACAGCGCATTCCTAGTGCTCTCCCAGAACGGTTTACTTCCAAATCACCAAGACTCTTTCAGACTGGTAAGTCAGAATTCCTATGGCAATACACTGGAAAAAAAGATTCTGAACCTTTTTTCTCTCTCTACTTGAATGTCAATTTTCAGTTCAATGTAGTGATAACTGTTGGCAAGTGTTTTTTCCACAAAATATGATCTTCATCTTCTTGAGGTGTTTTATCAATTTGTCCAAGGTGATTTTATTTCACCTCTCTGGACTTCACAATTCCTGCTTCTTCTTCTGCCCTAATAAGTTTTCTTTTTTAACATATTTTTCTATCACTAAGTGACATGTAGGCTGATCACTCTTTCCTAAAGAAAAAATATCAGTCTCAGGAGCTCTCATATTTTGGGAGTCCAGGAGCCAGATGGTCTCTTTATCTCATTGATGTGTTTCTCTCTGATCTGAGGAAAAAAACCTTTCTTTTTCTTTTCCTCAGCCCTGAAAGTGAATTCTTCATCTATTGTCCTTTTTTTGTGACAAAGGTCTTTCTTTGGTAATATTCTACTCTCAGACAGAATCTTTGTAAGCTTTTTTTCACATATAGGAACATTTGCCTACTCCTTCTGCCTAAAAGGGGATTTAGGTCTTCATGCTCTATCGGTATGAATCAGATTTACCCCACAGAAGTCAGTGGATCCATGCTACTTCACACCACCTGAGGAGCTGGCCCAAGGTTTTAAATTTATGGTTACTTTCAGTTAAAGATGCTTCTAAAATGATTCACTTAAAGCTTTCAGCACAGAAAAGCTCTTTATCCTTTTTTTTTTTTATTATTAGATGTCATCCTTCCTGAGAACAGCAATTCTAGTGAAATTTATGTCCTCTATCCCCTTGACTGCATTAATTAGCATTAAGCAGTATTGGATGTGTAAAGTATTCTTTGTCTTAGTAAATCAGGATCCCCCTAATCCTCTCCTTTCCCCAGATCCATTAGACCTCTTAATTCTTCCCATGGAGAAGGTTCATGTCCAGGGATGTGAGGAGTGCTGTAAACAGAAGGAGGGGAAGGTAGAGTGATTTTACAGTTCAGAGGCAGCACTGTTTCCTTCTGTGTCCCTGCATGACTCCCCTGGGTCATTATCTGATTATGTCATATGATTCTGTGATTTCCATCTTGCGCCTCCCCAAACTCTGGCTATGATATTTAAAAAAAAAAAAAAAAAAAAAAAGTGTTCCAGAAATTCTGGTTGCTTCTGAGAAAAGTTATTCTCAAAATTTTATTGAAAATCTTGAACTGCTCCACTGTTATCCTCTGCATTAATTCCCCAGATAAACTCCTGGAAGTGAGGACTATGGAAACACTCTGAAAACCTAGTTTTAAAAATTATCACAGAACCACAAAATAACTGAGTTTGGAAGGGACCTCAGAAGGGCTCTAGTCTGACCTCCTGCTCAAAGAAGGGTGGGGTCAGACCAGGTTGCTCAGAGCTTTATCTAGATGCATCACAGAAACTTTCAAGGATGGAGACTGCATAACCTCTCTGGGAAACTCGCTTCACTACTGGACTGTTTTTCCTTTTAGCCAGGCTGAACCTCTCTTGTTCCAATTTATGCCCATTGCCTCTCGTCCTCCCACTATGCACCACTATGAAAGAAGCTGTCTTCTTCATAACCTCCTCCTGGTTTCCAGTGGGCTGCTGGTAGGTGCCTCCAAAAGCTTCCCAACTCTGGGCAACAAGCCCCATTTCCTTAGCCTCACCTTACAGGACAAATGCTGAAGCCCCCAAGCATCTTGCTGGCCCTCTGCTGAATTATTTTAGTTTATCAGCGTCTTTCCCGTATTGATGGGCCCAAAACTGGACAGAGTATCCAGATGCAGTCTCACAAGTGCCAAGCACTTCCTTCAATCTGCTGGCTCTGCCGTGGTTTGTACAGCCCAGGATGCTGTCGGCCACCTTTGCTGCCAGGGCACACTGCAGGTTCATGCCCAGCTGTGCTGTCTGCCAGGACTCCCAGGTGTCTTTCAGCAGAGTTGCTCCCCAGCCAGGCAGCCCCCAGCCTGCATCATTGCTCCAGGTTCTTCCTTCTCAGCTGCAGGACTCTGCATTTGTTCTTGTTCTCCTGTAGGCTCATTTGGAAACTTGATAAGCCTGCATTGTCATCTCCTCCAGGTCATTGACAAAGATGCTGAAAAGGATAGGTTCAGTCGGTACCCCTGTACTACACTTGTCATGGGCCTCTGAATAGAGTACGTCCTGTTAACAACCACCTTCTGAGCCTGCCCATCCAATTAGTTCTCCACCCACCCAGACTGTAACACCCTAACTTGGATAGAGCAATACCATGGGAAAGAGTTGGAGGCCTTGCTATTGTCTTTAGAAAATGATTGTATTTAGCAATTACTGTCTTTGGAAAAATACAGCACGGAGAGAACTTTTTATGTTTCACAGTTAACTTTACAAAATATTCTTTTCACTCCAGTATTTGCAATCCTACCCCGCCTTTAGTGGTTTTGATAAACTGTAGACCTAATTTTGGTATCAGACCAGCTCTTCACTGGAGTAACACCACTAACTGTCACAAAATCTCTTAAGATTTATGTCAATGTAGGGGATATCAATGTCAAGCTCTAACCCTTTCCCAGCTAGGTGACTCAGGGTAGCAAGAGTTTATCATTGCTTTTTTCCAGGCATGTTGACAGGATTGTGCAATGTTTTATTTGTCGTGAAATTAAAACATTCTGATGAGATTTGGGGTTGGGTGTATGTGCGTTTCTTTGAATAAAAAGTTTTGAGCAAGGCATTAGAAATCTTTTGATATGACACGTGCAAATCAGAACAGATGACAGCTCTGATTCCTGAGCAATCCTACGGCACTTGCCAGTGTTTTAGTTGCTCTGTTTCCATATTGCTAGTGTAGTCAAAACCAATTGTTTCAATTAGCCCTTTAGAGTAAAGCCATGTCAATGTCTTGCATAAATACAATGATCCCTACAGCAATATGTAAAATGTCTCTTTTCACATCTCACAGTTTCTGTGTTGACTCCCGCAGTACTGTAATTAAGTCCAATTAAGTAGACTTATGGAGTTACACTAATGGTTTTGTATAAGTACCTGTCCCTCATAGCTATTTGTTCAAGGCATTCTTCATATCATTTAACTTGCTTTGACTATGCATATTGTATTTTGCCTACTAGTGTTTTTGCATGGCAGTTTTATAAAAGTAAATGTGACCTATAGGATTTTCAATATTATTAACTTAAGATCTGAAGAGATTTGACATACGACTTAGTTTCTCTCTACTACTTTTTAAACTCAACTGCTATTAAAATTACTCCCTGCACTTAAAACTTATTTCATTTTTACTTTGATTATACCAGAGTAGACAAAAGATAATGAAAAAATAGATTAAATAAACATTTTTCTATATTTTGACATAACTAACTACACAGTTTTGAAAATGAAAGTTTTAGAATGGTCTTCATACAGAAAGAAATTCATTATTACCTTAAAGTGTATTTCTTGCTTTAGTCACACAAACTGTATTTTGCAGACAATAGATTTACAAAATTGCCTGTCTTTGCTCTTCAGGAACTCTGCTTATACAACATAAAGTTGTTAGATTCAAGAAATATTAAACTGTTTAGCTAAAACTTGATGAGCTAGCTTGAAGGTATGTTTCTTGTCTTTTTTTGCTTACTTGAAACAATACATTTTTCCGATCAGAAAATTCATCCAGCATTCATCTTCTAGATGTAAATAAAACAAAAATAAAACAAGCAATGCTCAGAACAACATGCAGACATACATACGTAAATTCTCAATCTTCAGCTACACTTTAGTGTTACGAGTATTTAATTTCCCTTGGGCCTGCATTCGGCAAACCACCTAAACCAGTGAAAGCAACTCTGATAAATAGTATCAACTTGTTACTTAGTGTAAACCTGTATTTAGGACTTTCTATTGATGCAAAACACATAACCCATCTGTTGGCTGAGGGGAAGCATCTGTAACACCTCATTATGCTCTAAACTGCCCACAGCGTTTGCAGTGAGGAAGGAGTTCTGCTATACATTTTTATCTATAGAGACAACATATGTGAACAGCATGGGATTTTTAACAAACATATACTATATCTGGAATCAATGAGAATCTATATCACTCATGAGGGCTTGATCAAGAGATCAAGAGATTTAAGGACTACAGAGACCCACATCGAAACCCAACAGCTCATCACCTATAGAGCTTCCAGACAGGAGGAGACAGAAGATGGCCTACAGACTGCTAGCATGGTGGCAACGCAGGAGAAATACCCAGAGGCAATAAAATGACGAAGGACTTTATCTAGGACTAAAACCACACAGACCCGTGTGGCACATCTAAACAAACACCTGCTTGTGTGGAAGTGGAGTTCCATAATTAGCATGAGAGTTGACAGAAGGGGAGACAGAAAAAGCTGGCCAGTGCTCTGAGGTAGATCCGTCTAGACCTCCTCCAGACGATACCCTCCCCAAAAGACTGAAAGACTTTTAAATGCAAAAAAGCCTGATTCTGTCTGAATAAAACCTGGAATGTTTCCTTTAAAATGGAGAAAATTCAAAACAACTGTGTGTCTTTGCTTTTTATCAACTCAGTACCTTTCTGAGTAGCAGCACACACTGTCACCAGACCTCTTCAGTCACAAGGTCGTCTGCCTAGCCACTCAGTGCCTCTCCTGGCAGTCCTGCAGTCTTTATGCAGGAGATACAGGCTCTTGGCTTCCTGATATAACTTGCTTGCCAAACCTTGCTGTTCCACAAGCCTGTTCCCCCAACCACGCTCAGTGGCTCTCCACTATCTCATTATCTCCACCACCTCAGTGGGTCCCACCTCAACCCATCTTAGAAGAACATAGCATACCTTGTGAAGAAGAATACATGTGTAAAGCAAATTGTGATCACTCAAATCTGTTAATTGTTTTTGATTAAAGCGTTATTGCTGAGTTAAGTAATTTAATATCCCAAAAGAGCCAAAAAAATAATGAGATTGCAGAGGGAGCAGGGGGAAGGGTGACATATTTCGGAAACCTAGACTTGCCAGACGTGGTCTTGGTCTCCTAAGGCCTACACTCTCCACGTCACTGAGGTGGAGATTAAGGAGACATGGGTTACATAGACACAGATGTCCTGATGTTCTACCAAGAGAAACAAAACACTCATTAAAAGAATTCAGTCTTAAATGCCTAGTATATACATAGATGAGTAACCTACGTCAGGAAAAGAAGTTAAAATGAACTGAAATTAAGAAACAGATGCATGAAGAAATTGAAACAAGCTGGTATTAAAAATGAAATAAAAGGCAGTAGAGGAGAGGGAAAAAAAGACAAGACTGCTCATAAGAAAAAGGAGAAAACATAAACCTAACGCTTCCCAGATCACCACTTAAGTACCAGTAGTCTATCAAGTACACACCTGTTCTCCCCACACCCCTGCTGAGCACATGAAAAAAACAATTTAAAGAAACAGTAGTAAATGTGGAAGTCACAGGCCTATCCATCACAGCTACTGGAAGAGGAGCAAAACAAACCAGTAAGCCTTTATTTCCGAAAAAACATGTGACTACTGCACACAAAACACCCCCCACAACTTTTGCTGCTGTTGGCTGTGTATTGAGTTTCACCCAAGGAATAAAAGCAGTAGTGTTTAAGTGATGCTATGGTGCCAGAGGACCCACGTTTACTGTCCTTGCTTTTATGTGTTCTTTTTATTATGTAAATACTATCCACATCAGATGACTGAACATATGGAGAGCAATGGCAGCAGAAGCTATTGCTGGGTCAAAACCTCCCAAATCACCTAACAAAATTACTACTCTCTGCTCCCTTCCTCAGACACAGTTTCAAGCCAGACAATAGGAGGAGGATAGATGCCACATTTGCCAACAGTTGACAGAATGGCAAGTCTTAATTTTAATTTCTCAAACTACCATAAAAGGGGCTCCTCCTCCAGTGAGTCGGTTCTCAGGAGACAGCAGTTGCGTTGCCTTCGTTGCTAGACGTTTATTACAGGCCTTGTGTTAATACTGAACCTTTTAATGCGTATTTAGGGCAGGATTCCTGCTTCTGGATTCCAAGCTAGCAGCAAGAAGTAGTGGTTTGTAACAGATCATACAGTGATAAGTCACACACAAATGGATGTTCAAAAGAGCCAAGTCACAGGTATTTAATTCCCCTTTTTGTACAACTCACCTGAAACTGGGAGCCTGGGGCAAAAGCTCAAAATAAAGAAAAAACGAGAGTGACAGTGATGCTTTTAAGCTTGAGCCTTTTACACTTGCACCACTGGACTGCACTTTCTTGGGCAAGAAAACTCCACCTTCAAGATCAAAGAATCAGTTTGAAGATCAAAATGTTTAAAAATGGAAGCACAAATGAACTATAAGAAAATTAATTGTGACTGTTGTTCTTTTGGGTAATCAGGTTGTATTTCGATTTCAGAGGTAAACATCTATGTTTGCAAAATAGACGGAGGAACAACAGGCTTGTTATCTTCTTGTAGAATTATGAAGTACTTCTTACAAACACATTAAGAAACATCATTTTGCTAAACTTATTTGACAAATACTTGAATGCACAACTTTGGATGACAGTTATGTAACTTCCCCAGGCTTATGTATGGCCAGCAGTTTTCAAAGGATGCAAATAAATAAGCTTTTCAGATTAATTCAATCCTATGTGTCAATCATCTAAGAAATGATTTATACCTTAAGGGGAACAAACACTAAAAAACTACCACCCCTAGTGTGTTCTACTTCATTCTGTTTTGTTTACTGCCTTCGCTGTTGGTGCCTTACAGATGTTATTGTTCATTTTTGTGTTTTTAAAGCACTCTTTTTAATATCTGGCATGTGACTGCCCTGCAGTGAATAGGAGTAAGAAGCTGTCAGTTTGATAGGCTTGCTTAGAGATTGCTCTTTCTCTGTGCTGTCATTGTATGCAAGATGTACGGAGCCACAAGAAAGCTTCAGAAAAAAACTCCTTAGTGATGGAACAACTCCCTCCATGCCATTATTACTGATGTTTTTTGCTATGCTACTGTGAAGATCCATTGTACTAGGTGCTTTGCAAACTCAGAACAAAAGTTTGTTCCTGTTGCAGAGCCTATACAGTGTAAAGCATGAAATTAGCTTCACATCACAGATCCTGGAAGAGCACAGGAAATAAATTAGCAGATGCGGGAGAAAGTTGGAAAGCCTGCCGTGCTACTCAGCATTAGCTGCACGTCAGGCAAAGTCCATGTTTTTTAATGTAAAACCCAGGTCAGAGGCTGACTGTACAGAAATCCTGCTCCAGCCTTCTGTGGGTGACCAGGGGATCTCATCCAGGCAGCAAGGCAGGCAACAATCAATGGGGAAGCAGAATTAATACGCCCTTGTGCAGCTCTAATGACTGAGAAACCCCAAATACATGCATGTGTCCATCTTTTTCCACTAACACGGAGTTGATAGGATGGATTCAATCCTTCTCATCCCTGTGTAGTTTATACTACTATCGACAGTAGTGCTGGAATTGACCTCAGGAGGTTATCTCAGATACCCTCCTGCCAAAAGGTAGGATCAACTACTCCTGATGCAATTTCTGATGATCTGTCCTACTGGCTCGAAGAAGACAACCAGCAGCAACTCCGTAACTCCCCCAGAATCTGATGATCTGTTCGAGCATTTAATCGCTCCAGTCATTAGCAAGTTTTCCTGGCTTCTAATCCCGTATCTCACTTACTAAGCCTATTATGTTTTATCCCAACAGCAGTAGAGATGGAGAAGATTCACTTCCTCTTTGCAGCTATCTCATAGATAGCTGAAAAATAATTTCATGTCTCCCCTCCATTTTCTCCTTCTCCAGCTAAAGCCCTGTTCCTCAGCTCTGTCCTCATACGTCATGTTTTTGACACCCTTAATAGTTCCTGCTGCTGTCTTCTAGGTTCTCTGAAAACTATCCCACATCTTTCTTAACAAGCATGCCCACAGCTGGGCACCGTACTATGGTTGAGGCCTTGGCAGTGTGAAGTAAAGCAGAAGGCTGCCTTACCTTGTTTTGCAGACTTTCATCTTGTAACACCCTCACTGGGATGCTTGCCTTTTTCTGGACAACATGACATTGTTGACTCACATTGAGTATGTGAGCCATTAACATCTTCAGATCATTACGATAATGATTAGTTGTGCAATTAATTATTCCTATTTAAGTACTGAAACTTGTTTGCCTGTATCCTATTATAGCGCATCCCATCTTTTTCACCTATTTTGCGAGTGCTCAGTTTTTCTTCACACGCTTCCTCCATTCGTCCCTTATGTTTCATACTTTGCGTCACATCTCTGTGTAGGGAGTGATGACATTCATCCCTTTAGTGTTAACACTCAAATCCGTTATTACAGGTCTTTAATTCACACTTATCAGAGAGAGCCTAGTGTCTACAAAAGGCAGCACAGCACAGCCAGTAATGCTCCATCCCTGCTTTCCCTGCAGGCTTTGCTAATGATACCTATTCTGGAGCAGCAGCAGCGTTAGTGAAGTTGTCCTATCAAACACAATAGGAATGCTACAGACAGTGATTTATAACGACTTTAATACCATGAGAAGGAATTTACAATACAAATTGGGGTAGAGACTTCAGTGTCTCTAAAGCAGTAGTTTGTAATTCTGAAGAGATCTGAAGGGTGAGGTCTTAACAGAAATTCATTAAAAACTCAGCACCTTGTCTTTGGCTGGAAAGTCAGTGGTAGACATGCCTGACTAGAGAATATAAAAGTAGAATAGGCACAAAAGGGTCCTGCAGACTGGCCTGAGTCCCTTGATATTCAATTATTATGTGGACTTCAGTGTCTTTCTAAGTGGATATTTTAATACGAGAAACCAATTTAAATACCAGAAATATTAGCACATTTACTGCTGCTCTTTATGGTGTAATAGTCACTTTGTGACTTAGGAAAATGAGTCTTACAGGAGTTCTACAGAGCTGAGAAGCTGAAAAGGTCAAGTTGTATTGCTCTGAACTTATCCCTTTAATGCTTTGCTGTTGAAATACTGTGTGTTTTGGTAAGGACCTAGTCCTGTATAAAACCTACAAAGCTAAGAACACTTGATCATTCCTTTAGGATTAATTAATTTCCCAGAAACCAATTAATGCATTTTAGAAATAGCTGCAGGCAAATGTTAATAAGAGATTAATCTTTCATGCCTCTGAGAACTTTTTAGACAAAAAGAGGATAAGTTCAACTTCCCCTTGAGTTCCAAATGTGAACAAGATCAACTAGTTTACATACTCACTTTTGTGATGAGACATCTATCAAAATGGAAACAACTTTTGCCCAGAGCAAAAAAGTAATACCTTATTGCTAAGCCATTTAACACCAGTAGCAAGATAAAAGTTTCAGTAACAAAGCTTATAATAATTGTCTCTTCAGGTGGAACTTTCAGAGAACACTCAGACCTGCTTCTCGGTCTGAGACCTGCTTTGGTCTCAGAAGCATAGAGGAAAACCCTTTGCAAGCAAGACAGGCCATTTTTTATTTGTTTATGGCAATGAGAGTGTCCTGCTTTCATTAAATTAAGTAATGAAACACTTCATTTCCATGGATGGAGAAAGAGGCCACTTCTTAGAAGGCTGACAGCTTCTGCATAGGGTGAAAACCAGGAGTGATAACTGGTAACCCCAGCTCTGATAAGCTCTGGCCTCCAATAACTCACTGCTTCTCACCAGCTCAGGTGCCAGTGACCTGTCAGCCCCTGTGGAACAGGGCCCTGCTGGTGGTGCGTAGCCCAGCCCAGGCAAAGGGCTTCACCTGTACTTCTCACAGCCCTTTAGCCCCAGAGACACCAGCTGACCACCTCGTGTGAGATCTTGGGCCAGATTCTCTCTCCACTTAATTCAAGACCAGTCTCCTGGACCAAAATATTGTACTTTCCCATCAAGAAAGAATATTCTTCTCTAACTTGCAAAGTATAGGTATGGTGTAAAATACACAAGGTTTGTAAGATGACATACTGTGAAACCTGTTTCGTGCACAAAGACATCTTTTCACAACATTGGGGCACTGAAACCCCCCACTACCAGTTCTTGCACCCTAACTAAAACAAGAATGCCATGGCATTTTATGAAATACTTGAAACTTCAGTGTGTGTCACTCAGTGACTGAGTGTAGTAGACGGTGATGAAATTGTCAAGCAAAATGGCTGCCTTTGCATTATGACCATTTTATACATGTGTGTATATGAGACTATATATTATGAACAACAACATTGCACCCTAAGGCTTAGCCATCATATTTCTCATTTCTCTTGTCTCCTTACAAGGTCCATCCCACTGCAGAAAAATAAACATTTGTATTTGCTCTCCCTCCAGAAATGAGATCTCACAAACATCACAATGATGCAGTTGTTTAAGATGCTGACATATCATGTCAAAAAACATTAAAAAGATTTATCCATCAGAAGCAATAAACACAACTTCCTTGATTAGTGCAAGGCTGTGAATGCAACTCACATGCTACTGCTTGTTTCCAGTAGTTTCTATTCTGTGATTAATTGTTTACATGGTGTTCAGTGTTAAGCACTAGATAACACATTATTCTTAGTGTTATGACAATATTCCCTGTTGACATCTTTTAGCTGTCTACACTTCTAGCAGCAGACTTGGCAAACATTTCTTGAATATAAAATGTTTGCTCACTCCTTCCGAGTACAATGTTAAAAATTTAGTTGGGTGAGATTTTTAGGTCCCTTTTTTGTAGCACACTTGCTAGTCCTCTTGCAGTGCTCCACATTATTCATTTCAGATTAATTTTACCCTCTGGCTGTACACATTTAATGGAACTCTCTGTACAAATACCTCAAGCAAAATGCTGTATTTACAGTACTTTCCAAGCGCATTTATCTAAATTGACAAAAATCAAAAGGACACTATAGAAATCTATGCATTTGTCAGTGAAATATTGAAATATCTTAAAAAAAAAAAAAGAAAAAAGAGTCAAATCTACCTATTATATTTCTGTGATACAGCTCCAGTTTCAGTGAATGCAGCCAATTAGATTTGCTGCTTACCTAAAGCAGGATTGATTTGTCCGTCTGAAAGATCTTAACAAACCAAGTACTTTTCCACTTATCTTCTGAGCATTTTTCCAGTGTGCAATATCCAAGTACAATAGAACTAATACCACATTCAAAGTAAAATCTGTATTGACCTTCCTTATGCCTCCCAGTTCTTTTCCCCTATCGTACTCAGACTACCTTGCATCAGAGAGTGAAGGAAAAACAGGCTATCTGGACAACTGTTTACACATTCAGTGGACATGCCACTGGCTTACAGTTTCTTTAGATAAATGGTGATTATCCTTTTCTTGAAAGAAGAATAAGGCAGCCCAAGAAACTGTCGTCTTGTCATTTACTCTGAAATAACACAGTGAATGTGCAGGGCACAACCATTAGAGATTGGGGTCCATGTGAGTACGTGGTGTAAACAGAAATGAGATATACTTTGATAAATTATGGCCAAGGAACGGGCTTCCAGCCCTTTTTTCATAAAAGCTGATGATTTTTTCAGGTTATCTATTTGACAGGAAAAGAATATCTGCCATCTGCTAACATGCTACTTACATCAATCAGGTGCTGAGATGTAATGGCAAAGAAGGGGAAGAGCCAAACAGGCATGCCTGAGGGCTCTTACTAATGGTATGTGCTAAAATGCAGGCACAAAGTAAAAAGTAGCCAAGACAGAGGCTATCCAGGACTGACTCTCTCTCCACACCAAGAAGCAGGCCCAAATCTTCACTGCGATAGCAGGATACTATGGAAGTATAGATAGCAACCAGTGACAGGTGAGAGGAAAATAGTCAGAGGACTGGCAGTGTCAATAGAAACACGACATTTTTTGGCTTCAGGGGCATGTAATACAGCAGTACGGTCACCCTGGGTTCCACATGGTACCTGTGAAATGAAGAACAAAAGAAGGCTGGCACCACCATCCCGTCTATCACAAACCAGGCCCGGGTTCTTACAAAGGAAAGAAAGGGTGTGTATTTGGAAAAAGAACAGAGATTTATCTGAGATGGAACAAAATAATGGAGTTAGCAGAGAAGACATAGACATCATGTACATGCTCTTTAAGAACACCCAGTTTCCTCAGAGATATCAGTAATGAGATAATACACTGAGAACAGCTGCCCTATGACAGGTTAATACTAATCAGACAATCAGCTAGTTAAATATTTAAAGGAAAAAAAGTGAGGAAAATATATACTTAATAGCAGTTGTCCAACAGCAGACGGCAAGGTTCCCGTATCTCGCTTAACTGGATAATGTGTATTTTTAATTTTATACAAGGGAAAGTTTGCACACCTCAAGGAGCCACGCAGTGCTGCTGCTGTCTACCTGCAGAGCAATGAACTCTCACATTGCATGAACTACTTAGACTGAAGGGATCTTCCTCAAGATCCCTAACAGTCAGGGGAGGAGAACTTGGAACCTATTGGTTTTCAGAGGTGGCTAAAAGGCTACTCAGGTAATGCTGAATTCCAAAAAAGGACACGGAAGGAATTTGTGAGCAACTATGGTAAAAGCAAAATAGTAAATATCTGATACAACCTTGTCTTTCTTCTGCCCACCACATAAGTATTCACTGGACCCAGTTAGCCTCGGTATACCCTGGTACATCTGCCAGGGAACCTCTTTTAAATGAGGAAGCATTTCTATGAAAGAAAAACATCTCAGTCAGTTACAATCTTACCACAAAGAATGTGGATGACAGGCTAAAACTCAGTTAAAAAAGAAGTAAGGATATCACCGTATGCAAGTAGCCTTGCTAGGTAAAGAGAAACATAAACAGCAATTGGGGCAATTTTATTTTTGGGAAGGCATTGAAAAATTCCCCTGGGTACAAAACATACAAGATAATTTCCCAATTTCTGTCATTTATGAATGAAGAAATTGGCTGAAATATTTCTTCTTGACATTATAACTCTGCTGATAAATAATATACTTATATACCCAATTTCATAACACTAAATAAGATGAGAAAGATTCAACATTTAGAAAGCTCATTTATAGAAATCGGCAGATTTAGTTGCCCGTTAGTTTTCTGTTCAGGAACAGTTGTTCCCCAGCTCATACAAAGTTTACATTCCCAAAGTCAAGAGACAGCAGAGAAAACTTGTAGGTCTTGTTCACACAAATCAACAAATTGTGAGCTCTATCCTGCTGTTCCCAGGTAGGTAAATTAAATAATAATTGCATTATCCATAGGATCTACAGATTCTCTTCACAAGTCTGATGCCCGCATAATTCTCAATTTCTGCCACTCTCTGTGTAACATATGAAAATCATAGAACAGCTTGAAGAACAGAAGTACAAAGTATGTGCTAAGCGTTTAGATTTATGCAATAATTCAGGAATTGTTTTCCACCTTAAACCAGGATTAGCATTCAGAGCAAAGGAAGTGGGACAGACTTGGAAATCTGATGCTTTTTCTCCAGCTTTCTAACTGGCTAGAAGACTCTGTTAGGGAGTCTGAGACCACAGCCATATGGACAGTAATGACAGTCTGTTCAGTGTCATGCTCCTACATTATTCTGAAACACATGCAGGTTTTTATAACAAATTATTATCTGACCATGGTCAGTTAAATCATATACATGCTGCATAAGTGAGAAAAAAATCAGCATCCTTTATATATTACTTTGCTCCTCTTGTGAATATTGCAAGGTTCAATACCTAAGCATAACTCCATGGCTACTATTCTTTTCTGACAGTGAAATATGAAAGGGTATATTTTCCTCCATACGGATGCAGATTTCAAGGGCAGTGAATTTCATGCTTTTCTTTGCCAGAAAATTGTTGTGATCTGAATACATTTTAAGAAAAATTACCATGCTAGCAAGTGATTAAGAAAGAAAACATCATGTACTGGCAGCAAACAAATGAAAAGCAAATAATAAAGATGGGTAGAAAAGCAGCTCAAAGAAGAATTCTAATCCCCTTCTAAATTCAATAATTAAAAAAAGGTAAATGCCTAGAAGAAAAAAAAAGGTGAAATGTAGTCTGTTCTGGCCTCTTGCCCCCAGCCACAACATAATTCAATTTACTGCCTTGAAGTTACTCCTGACTTACCAAGCTGCAAACAAGATCAGAATGAATCTCTGAGCATCTGCCTCAGGATGAACTCTCAGCCGCTGAAAGGTTAAAAACAGGCGTTGCTGCAATCCTCTATGTCCTCTGCAGCACAGCATTGACTAAAGCAGTCACGAACCTATCGTAACTTATGAGTTAGGATGGCTTATGGTTGCTTTGCGTTGCCAGAGCTTTAGAAAGGAACCACAGTATATATCGGTCAACGTGTCCCTACATGCAACATGAAAAGGTGCAAAGACGGACGGACGGACGGACGGAAGGAAGGAAGGAAGGAAGGAAGACGGAAGGAAGGAAAGGAGGGAGAGAGAGAGGAAGGAAGGAAGGGAGACAGAAGGAAGGAAGGAAAGGAGGGAGGGAGGAAGGAGGAAGGAAGGAAAGGAGGGGGGGAGGGAGGAAGGGGGAAGGAAGGAAGGAAGGAAAGTGAGAGAAATCATATCAGTAGCAGCTTGGGGAGTAAGTTAGAGCAAGAAGGTAACTTGTAGATGCTAATGATGAAATCTTCTGGCCTGTAGCCTTGCTCAGGCCACCTGCCATTCCAGGCAAGCTCTCATCAAGAGAGTTACAAGACTCTTTTTCCAGAGGCTGTGCCACTGCTCCAGGTCCTCCTGGGTCTTTGGAGACACTGGGAGCTGCAGGAACTAACTTAAGATCCTGGGCTGCATTATTTTAAGTGTACCCAGCAGATCAATGGAAGTGGTTATTCCCCCTATTTAAGACCTGTGAGACCACAGCTGCAGTACTCCATCCGGTTTGGGCACCCAAGTACAAGACAGATGGACCTTGCTTTGAATTTGGCCCTGCTTTGATCAGATAGTTGGACCAGAAGATGTCACTTCCAACACAAATTATTCTATGACTTTAACAGCTGTGTTTTCCTGGGTGGCTTATTGTCTCCTCACACTGATTGTACATGCCTGAATGCTGCTAATGTCTTTTTATCGCTTTATCATCACAATCCCATTCTTCATTTTCCTATAAAAATGGTAGTAGCTATATTCACATCTCACTGGCTCCTCTTCTTTCTCCTCCTGCTTTTGTCATTGACCTTACAGCCACTGTTATACCCCTGTCTGGCAGAACAATCTCCAGCAGGTCACACTTATGTTTATGTCAAACAGGGAAGGTTTCGGACCAAAGAGCTGAGATCATGCTGACAAACAAAATGTTCTCTGAGTCACAAACACTTCCTTGCTCCCGTTCTTCTTCCTGGTATAACGTAAAACAGTCAATCCGAGTTATATTTCTTCTAAACCCTTTTTACAAGGAACAGTTTAAATGGGGCAAAGCACTTAAAGACAGCTTTTTGTAAAAGTTAGTGGTAATTTTTAGAGAGAGTTGGAACATTTTTTCAAAGACAGGTTTTTGCACAGATGCACCAATTTCTGCAACAATTTGTTGTACTATATGTACAAGATAGTGACTATGATCAGAAGAGAAGTGATCTGAGAGGCAGGAGATCCAGATTAGAGTCTCTGCTCCATCGGACTGCACTGCAGAGCAAAGGTCAAACTCAAAAGCTGAGGCACTGGTCTGGCTGCCAGATAGCAAAATTCACAATGGAGTTCAGTTTTGAACGGAACTTTTCATTTTCATACATGTGTACCTAGGGCTTTTGTATGCACACACACACTTGGGAGTGCATGTGTACACTCACCTACACATATAATTGTGAAGGACACACAGATACAGACTTGTTACACAGCCAGCAATTTCCCTCTGTTTCAAAATTATACCTCTCGGCAACACCATCACTCAGTATGTATCCTGACTGGAATGTTAATAACCATGGAGTTTGGTCTAGTTTATAATCAGTGCAGCATAATCAAATTTAGCAAATTTATACAAAAAGGAGGGAGAGGCACTTATAGAGGTGATTTCACTGGAATCTGAATCTGTAACTACAAAACTTGTGCTACTTTGTTGTGCTATGATCTTCCAAAAACAATTATTCTAGAACATGTTATCAAAATATGAGTCAATCAGCAATTGACAATCAGCCTCTCACAATTTCCAGAACTAATGCATTTTCTTACGCTTGTTCCAGCAATGAAGAAAACCAGCAACAGTTCCAATGGTTTATTAAGAAGGAAAACATTTTTAAACTTGTTGGTCACCAAATCACACCAGATTCCAGAAAATGAATTGCTAGGTGAACTACTCGTCTGATCTTGAGCTGTACCAGTCTATGTATAACAGGAGTCAATACGCAAGGTATGCATGACACAGGTTCTGAGAACACAGGTTCTGATCAGTACTGAGACACGGAGGAAGAGAGGGAGCCTTTCAGGCTGTGTGTTGCAACTACATCACCTGCATTTGAACAAAGAGAAAAGGCATGAGGGTGTTTGTCTGGGCAAGGCATGGCTGAGCCCTGTTAGGAAAGGACTGACCTGGACATCATCACTGTTTTGTCCTGGAACCTGAACAACTCCACAGTCATATATACACAAGAAAAACATGACACCTTTGAGAAACCTACTCATAGGCTGAGAATTAAACATGATCATAAGTAGGCTGAGGATACAAGGTGCAGAATTTCTTTAACAGCTGGAAATTAATTTATTAAAGCATGTCCTTGAGGGTGGCTAGCAGAAGCTCTTATGGCATGACCCCTGACTCCTGTGGGAGAGCTGCGGCAGTTTGGAGCTGGTGAGCAGGTTCAGCATTTGGACGTGATACTCATGCAAGTGGAGAGTGGAGGCAAGCCACATTTCCCATGGAGCAGCTGGTGGGACAGCATATGAGGAGATTCCAGCAGAGTTTGCTTCACCATGATCTAGGTTTTTATTCCTTCATTTAGATTTAATTCTTGTCCTTTATAAGCACAACAGTAAGAAGTATGACACTTGGATTTCTTGCTCCTTAACACTCCCAATGCAAGACACCAACTGGGTATTCCTGGCTGAAGGGCTCACACGTTGAGGGGAAAAAACCTCCGGAGAGGCTGTCCCAGGATTACATTTCCACCACTCGCTCACAGCCCCCTGCATTGACAGAAATCCCTCCAGATATATGTGAAATTCCAATCACATGCTGCAAAACTCATCCAGCTCAGGAAGAACACTTCCATCTTCCTTTTGCCACAAGTGACCCCCCAAAATAATCTAGAGGGAAAATATCCCCTTATTTTCAGTTGATTTGCTCTTGCCATTCAACTGTTTGTTCCCTCTTGATTGAATACTTTCCTAAAGAGAGGTTTTCTTAAGCACTTACTTAACAGCTTTGCTAATTCAAGAAATATAAGGTATGTGTAAACATCTTGCACACCACCAAAAGGGCCACAAGATCCCTGGATCACTTCTCCTCTCTTTTACTGGTAGGAACTGAAATTTCCATTCTACAGGAGAGTTCTCATTATGACAAATATTTTTAATACTAATGATGTAAACATAAAATTTTGTGCAGAATGGAAATATGTTAACAATCTTCATCACTATATTGGGAGACAAGGGGAATTGTAAGAGGCCGGGCGAGGAAGGAACCAGAAAGCAAATCAACCAGACTGGGATTTGCCTACTTACCTTCAGACTGCAGGTACCTTAAGACACCCCAGGACAGGGAAAAAGTGGAGAGCTGCTAATGGAGATCCCAGACAGCCTGCTTACCTTCCAGGCTGCTGTCTGGCAAAAACCCAGTTAGGCAAATCTGCTCTTTATCTGTGCTTAATCAAAAGTGTCAATAGGATTCACACAGTTCAATTTAGTCAAATGACCATTTTCCAGTCTGGGTGGAAAATTTCCATCCAGGACTTCTTAACTGCTTGGAATTGTTAGATGCAGCTCATGGACTACCAGTGCCACACTTAGATAATTTCTAAAAATCTTTTGGAAGCAAGTGGCTCTCCCTTTTCTTACTAGCATGTAATTTCTGAGATTCCAGTTTCATTATATCAGGCCAGATACACGTAAGAGGAACTGTGAGTTGCTCTAAACTTGACTTTTTAAATGACTTTTTACTCAATTTTCTTTCTAATATTCAAGCAATGAGCTTATTTAAACGGAGTAGCTTATTACACTGCCTAGGACAGAAATAACATTAAGATGATATAAAGGTGAAATGTAAGGTAATAATCCACCCTAAGTAAGCTACTGTGAGTCATTTCAACCAGGTGATGTGTTACTTTTTTAATTAATTAAAAAAAATATTACTTTTGCAGCACTAAGTTTTCACTGCATGTAAAAACTATGGTACGCTAAAACAGGACTGTGTTTAATAATCAGAGCTAGGGCTAAAATCTGCAGTCCTCACTGAGGCAAAACACTCAGCTTGTTGTTGTGCTTTAACGCCAGTCAGCAACTAAGCACCATGCAGCCGCTCACTCACTTCAACATTCTTCTCATACCTAGCTCAAAAACATAGCACTATACCAGCTACCAGGAAGACAATTAACTCTATCCCAGCTGAAACCAGGACACTTGTACACCCAAGAAGCAATGTCTCCCTGTGGAAACAAGCATACCTATTTGGGCTGAAGCTGGTTTTTAAGCTACATACTGTAAATAGCATGTGAAAAAGACTTAAGTAATCAGAAGGACCCCAGGATTAAAAGAAATTATTTCAAGCTGCTTATCAAAATAATGTTCTTGGGAATAAATGGCAACTGAGGGAAAAGAATATTTTAATAGGCCTATTTCCCTCACCCACAAAACAGATTGCTATTTCCTCCTCAAATGAAAGTGGTAATTTCATAGCACTTTCAAAACAAAAAGCCAGGATATAGTTTTCACTTTCCTAGTAACAAATACTAATGTTGGCACCAAGGCTCAGAAAGGGCTGTTGCTTGGAAGATACCATTTTTAAAACACTTCATTCATTTCCACCTTCCAGACTTGCAACTGAAACGTAAATTCCTAGTTTCATTCTCCATAGACAAGGGCAAGTACCTTCCTGGAAAATGAATGGAGACTTGTCACAGCATGCATTTAAAAATGATAAAGCAAGAAAGATCTAGGTTGTTCCTCTAAGGATTTGGCCATGACACAAGTCAGGCATGAACTCAGACCTCTTTGTCTCCAATCAGGTGGAGTCCAAGAGACAAGTAACTGAGATCCAAATGAGGAAGTTGCTCTTCTCCAGTGGATTCACAGGCCTCAAAGTTGTTCTTATGCTGACTTCTAAAAAAAAAAAAAATGCATTAAAAAGCAGGATGTGAAAACAATGGCTGAAAGGTACTATGGATATTTTCTGATCTCTAATCACATGTTTCAGTGCCTGATGTAGGGAGCCATGGGCACTTACACGCATTCATCACTGTGAAGAGACCAGTGGCCCACGTGGATCAATAAGTCTAGAAACACCTATTCTTAGCCACTTGACAGAAAGGTAAAAGAAAGCAAGCAGGTGAGAGCTCTCCCTGTAAAGAGACATAGCTTATTCTATGTAATACAACTGTCTAAGTACTGCTCAAACCACTGAGCAGGAGCTGAAAAGATGGCTAGAAGGGATAACTTTTGTATTAAGTTTTACTATTGCAACTTTTGTCTTACTATCTATAAATAACCTTTTGGCACATTTATTCTTCCCTAATTCTGTATTCTCAATACTCACTGGAACATTTATCTCCACTTGTAACAGCCAAATCAGCTACATGTTATTATCTCTAGATTGCAGGTCTGAGCTGCATCCTGTATTTTAGTTGCAATGCTTGGACTGTAGGGATGGTGGTAATGAAATGAGTTAGTGCTATTTTTATGTGAATGACACTACTTGATTAGCTAATAGGTAGCATTCATTGTCCATTAATTTGACAATGGAGATTCTAGCATTCCTAGTTCAGCATGATGATCTGGCAAGTGTATGATTGATACCATCTCACAAACAGCTGTTTTGAGCTTTGTTGCAGGCAAGACAGAGCTCAACAAGTTGCCTGCTGATTCTAGACACTAGTTGTAACACTCGAAAGAGGAAAACAAGCATGGTTGTTAGCACAAAGGCCATTTTACCATTGTTTCCTGCTTTTTCCACCCCCCTCAATCATTTTATCCCTATGAGTTTATTCTTTAGGCCTAAGCATTCTGGCCTCAGTACAACAAGGGACTTAACTGTGTGTATATAATTCACTACACATTAAACGTTATTATTTTCTCATCCAGAGTTATGTCTTCCTCATGTTCTCTTTTATTTTCGCAGTTATTTCCTTAATAGATGATTAATAGTCCAATGGACATAAAAGTTCAAATTTTATTTTATAGGAGCAGCTAAGGACTTTGGGCTTGTCTAGTTTGGAGAAGAGGAGGCTGAGGGGCAACCGCATTTGTCTCTGCAGCTGCCTGAGAAGGCAAAATGGAGAGGGAGGTGCTGAGCTCTTCTCCCTGGGATCCAGCGACGGTGTGCAGGGGAATGGTTCAAAGCTGCGCCAGGGGAGGTTTAGACTGGACATTAGGAAGCATTTCTTTACCGAGAGGGTGGTCAAACACTGGAACAGGCTTCCTAGAGAGACGGTCGATGCCCCAGGCCTGTCAGTGTTTAAGAGGCATTTGGACAATGCCCTTAATAACATACTTTAACTTTTGGTCAGCTCTGAAGTGGTCAGGCAGTTGGACTAGATGATAGTTGTAGGTCCCTTCCAACTGAAATAGTCTCGTTTATTCTATTCTAATCTATCTGTAGTCAGGGGTTGACAGTAATTAGGAGCTCTGCTTTGAAAGCCAGTGGGATTTAATTTAGCCCTTAAGGGCTGTTTCTATTATGTATATTCGCATATCACAAAATAAACTAACTCATATACACAGCTAAAAATGAATCCTGGAGCGCTTTCTAAAATATAGCCCAGAACATCCTTTGAAGTATAAAAATTACTAGAATAACTTTCTGTCATATAAAATAAATAGATTGCCAGAAAGCAAGATATTGAAAAAAAAAACCCTATTTGGCAGAATTCTAAAGTAAATTTTAATTCTACCATATACTTTCATACTACTAATGTATATTCATGCTTATCACTGTTTCCAGATTCATAGATGAGGTAGACACAGCAAATAAAAGATAGAAAAAATAATCTAATAGATTTTTCAAAATTCACTTAGCTCATGAATTTCAGAATTCATAAGAGCAGTAGTCCTCATGCCCTGGACAAAATCTTCAGAACAGGGATAAATAATGTAAATTAAGTGTCCTGAACCTCACAATATTTTATCAGGTATCCCAAAAATAACCTGAAGAGCAGCACCTCTTACAAACAATTTTTTTTTTTTTGATCGGTCATCAGTTGATCTAGTATTAAGGAAAAATGTATGGAATGTCCATTTTTTTCCTCTGAAATTTCAAAATTATGCTAATGAGATCATCTATAAACAGGAAAATGCTTTAAAAAAAATTTCACCAAGGTGCCAAATCCCTTTAACTCATATTCATTGTGAAGATCACTGGCAACATGATCAAGAACTGACTTTTTGAAGCATTTTTTTACTAGTGTGGAAAACACTTTATTAAAAGAAAACAAACTCTTTTCCCTGGAGGTGAGATGGTAGTGGAGGAAACCTGTTAAAAATCAAGCTCTGCGTGGAAAAAAAAGACAAGATCCACCAAGGACCTTGTGCATGGTGACAGGTTGCTCATCCTTCCCTATAATACTTGTTCAGTGTGGCGGGCAAGAGTTCTGCTCCCTAAGATGTGCTGTAAGTACCAGGTATAAGAAATATCAAAACCCAAACCAAGATGGTTATCATTAGCTTTAGGCTGGGAAATAACGCCACTACTTACCCGTCACTAGATTTCCTAGGGCAAATACTGAGACAAAACTGAGACTTGTCGCACTAGTCCTCTCAACTAACCTAAGCAAAACATACTGAGCAGATTTTAAAGCAAACACTGCAAATGGATTGATTTGTATATGCAAACATCTCTAATTCAACAACTGAAACTGTACCAAGAAGAAGTTATGCCTTTCTGCATATCCATTTCCGGAAGACAACATCTGTTCCCCTATAGCAGATCCCGCTATACGCAGACTATGCAAGATGGCAAACACAGTAACAGTGAAAGTCAGTGGTTTATTTGGACAAAAATGGACTAATTCATGTTGTAGCAACGTTCTTTTGCACTCACATATGCCAGAAAGCATCCTTCCATAATGAGTGTTTCATTCAAAAGTATGAGCGCAAATAACTATAAACGCAGAAATGATTGGGGGTCATAACTACTGTAATAATAAACATCAGGTGATATTTTCCAGGATTATGCCATGATTTTGACTTTTTGGCTAAATCGTTTCTTTACCATCTGTTTTAAAATGATCCTCACAGGTGGCTGGCTTACTGACAGAAACCTCTTGCATTTTGTAATAGGTGTTATACTTTAAAAGGTGTTATCTTAATTACTTACTTTTTTTTTTTAAAGTAGGTGATAGTAGTTATCTACAGAAAAGGAGGCTGATAATCTTCATCAGCCATCCTAGCAAGAGTTGCATAACAAAAAGTAAAAATAATAGGCTATAGGTAATGTTCAGCATCAATATTAACCTAGATGCAAGAGAAACTTTCAACATCCTTATAAACTGTGATGCACTGAGACCTAGGTATACAAACTGGCAGGGCTCACATAGCTTTTTTCTTTATAACAACCTGCTAAGTAAGTCCACAAAGTGATAGGGAGATGCAATCCAACAAACATACGTTTTGTGACTCCTTGTGAGAAGAGTTGTTTTTTTGAGCACTTGTTAACAACGGCAGGGCGTATCTTAGACTCAGCATGCACATGGGGCACTCACACCTGAGTCTTTCTAAACTTGGGAGATATGGGAAAAGAAAATTTAAAATTGGAGGGAAAGCATATCTAGTTTGGCTACACCACCTGGCTAAATATGCAAGTTTCTTTCTAGCAAAATCTGCTTTGTGTCAGTGAAGAGGGGTGCAATCTCTTGTGATACAAAACCTGTTAGCTGCCCTGCTCTGGCAGTAGGAGTGGCAGGGTCACTGGCACTGTAATGACTGCAGGTGACTAACGCAGTCGTTCATGACTGTTGTATAAAGCACTGAGAAGCAATACAGCAGTCCAACCTTCAGAGTCTTTCAGCTCAGGCAGTTACCAAAATATTCATCATCAAACCCCTTTTAGGTATTTGTTGTGGAAGAATCTATTTATGAAACTAAATATTGACACAAAAGATTATGATATTATGATACTAAATATTACTCTGGTTTACTTTATACTAGGAAACAAAATTTCAGTACAGAATCTATTTTCTCTCTTCTGCCTTCCAGCAGGGGTAGACCAGCATGGTCCAGTATTTTTTTAGGTGGGCACAGAATGCCAGGATGCCTCCCCCACTCAGACAAAGGCAACTTAGCAGCTCCTGGGTCTGACCACATCTGGTACAGCATCCACCCACCAGGCCCTTCCCCTTTGCAACGTGGATTCAGTGCTGGGAAAGAGGCCCCAAGGGAAAAGCAATAGGTCAGATGTGCTCCAGCCTACTGGCCATTCCCCAGATCACACCTAGAAGGACTAGCAGCTTTCTCTGCACATGATTTAGCGTTGCTTGAAAAGTGAAGGAAGTAACAAAACACACAGCCACAAAGCCAGGAGGAAAAAATACATCTAAATGTGTGAAAAGTAACACTGCAAGGCCGTCACTGTCTGAGCAGCTGTCCAAATACAGAATTAGATGATGGATCTTGCACCCCAAAGAGCTTGCAAAGGCTCTGCGGTGTAACATACAAATAGTCATTGATAATTTGTTAAGGACAGACTGCAGGCTTAGATGGAAGATGTGCAAGACAGAGTAGTGATATGAGGGATCTCGTGAGGTTCAATAGAAAATGCATGGATCTGGGGCACCGAGATGCTGGTATTCCCCACACTGCTATATATGTTGTGTTACCAACATAGTTCTATAATGTCTAAACAACACTAGGGGAATTTCTGTGACTCTAGAGCTTTTCTCATATATTCTACAAGCACAGAAGGCAGAGAAGGAAAGGAGGGCGCAAGGGAGAAGCAAGAGGAAAAAACATAGCAAATCCTTTCCAATAAATCAGAATTTTTAAGAATTCAGGTTTTTCCAAAGTTTCAAAATGGCATGCTTGTTAGACATCAGGAAGTGTTATTCTAGATGGGATTGTATCTGGTAATTGCAATGCCACTTGGAAGTTACCAGCCAGATCCTGCAAATCCTGTTCAACATCCCACAAGGTTACAAGGACCATGCTTCCCTACTCTGGAGGAAAAAAAGACCACCACACACAGAAAACAACAAAACCCACAAAACCACCCACAAACTCCCATTTTCCTTCTGCTTAGAAGTTCCAGCAAACCTTTGGTAAAAGATTAGTGAAAACAGTGGTCAACTTACATGCACAATTCAAGCAAAAGAAGACATCCACTTTGATCCTGTGGAACATTTCAGTCAAAACGTTCAGCAGCAGCTACTAAAAAATACCCCCTATCACAACTATACTAGGTTCGGGGGAAGCTCTGAGAGGCACTCAGCTTGTCTCTCACCAGAGAAAAACAAATAATGATTCTGTGTCATTTTGATAGCCTACAATATACTAAATATAGAAAATAACAGAGTATGTCCCAGAACTCTGGAGATTAAAGAAATACCTTTGATTATCTCTGTCACCTTGATAGGACAATATTTCTCTCCCCCATATATTTTGCAATATTTTATCTAGTCTTTTTAAAATTCCTGAAGGTAGGTACTTCCGTGCCTTTCAAACAGTTTCCTCAGCATATTTCATTGGCAGAGATCACTTGGTGATGTTCAGCTTAAATGTACACTTTTCTCCATCTCAGCCATTTTGTGCTACAGCTGATGGCAGAAAAACATTTATTTCAGCCCTGTGCTGCTGACACTGGGGATGTTTGTATTAGTGCAGGGGATGGATTATGGCATCTCAAAGACCTTTGTAGTCGTGTGGCAAACACCCACCTTTCTAGGGGGAACCACTCTTCCACAGAGGGTGCAGAATCCTGAGGGAACCTCTCACCCCTCTAGAGCCATCCAGTGACTTCTTGTTACTGAGGGCAACATGTGAAGGAAACTTGGGGAGATAAATCTGGCAAAGTTTCCTGCTCTGCATGCTAAATGGCTTTTTTTTTTTTTTTTTTTTAAAACAGTAACACGGGCTTTAGCCTCACATAATTGCTTCTCTCTATAAATTACTCACAACATTACTCTACACTGTGCTGGAGAGCCCTGATGGACATAGTTCCATGAAGATTACAAGACAACAGTTCCTACATTTAGCATAGAAGCAGAATAAAGAGAAACACAACATGCGTGATCTGAGAATAGCTGCAGCTGCTTTCTTATACCTAATGCCAGCTCTTTCTTAACTTAATAAATCACATATTAATTTTGATATTTTTGTAAGTATTCTGCTGTTTGAAAGTTAGGTATTAATAAAAGTATACAAAATTGTTAGGTTATGCATAGCCCTGTGAAGAGCTTTGAAAGATCTCAAGTCCTGTGCTGCAAACACTACCTTACATTATTCCTGCGACTAGTTTCATGTAATTCAAGGACAAGCAGCATGATTTGACTTGAGTAGCCATCCTCACCCGGCCTGAAGTCTAAACACATACTTAGATTTACTCCAGCTCTGCGATGAAATTAGGCATATTAGCTTAACCCTGTACTTCGCATTTTGCGTCCTGAAGTCCTACAGGGTTTAAAAGCCCTAGACAAGACTGCCGGAGCAAAACAGCAGGAAACTACCTTCTACTCTAGCTAAACCCCATGTGTCACTGATAGGAATGGAGGCAGTTCAAAATCAACGACCTTTCCATGCAGGCAAAGTCTTATTAGCCCATATAATTCGAGCCAGCACTCATTTTATCCTATGCCCTCTTAGTGCCTTTTGCTGAAACAAGTTTTTTTGTGGCAGCTGTTTATACTAGCAGCTTCACTTTGATCCTGTTGCCTCTTACTAGATAGGTGCAGAAAATAGCTGGCCTTGTTTAGCCTTCGCAGTCAGGATGTTTCTCAGCACTAAGTGCCACCTCTCTCTCTCTCTCTATATATATATGTACATACATCCTCTCTCACAAAGCCTCAGTGATGAAGTTCAGTAAGTAGACAAAGTCAATACATAAGAATCCTGCTGTATTAATATTGAATTTCTCTGATATATTTCTCTTTGGAATTCAAGTCAAAAGAGGAGCACTGATCCACGCTTTTCTTACAGTTCTGCTAAATTGCTGCCATGCATTACACCACTAAACCTGCTGAACTCTCAGGTGCGGTTGCATTTAAAGACTACAGAAAATTCACACATTAATAAGAATGCTTGCCATGACCTGGTGTCGCCTGCAGATGGGAAGAATATGTCTGACATTCTTCACTGCCTTTAAAAGCCCATCACTATTTATTCTTTACTTTTCTGCACAAGCCCTTTTTTTAACCTCGTCCCAACTACACAGGACACTACTTTGCACATCCAAGTGACAGTCAAAAACTAGATACTACCACTTAATTGTTTCATATACCGCTTGCCTGTTTTACTTAGGCAGATGTAGCAGCCTCTCTAGCTCCCAAGTGAAGGTAGCAGGAGAGGACTCTAGTAATGAAGGATTTAGTACAGTCCTGATACAAAGTGGAACATACCAAGGAAGTGGCAGGTAGTAATGAAATATGGTACAGAAAACCCTGAACTAGTGTACGTCAGCCAGGAAGCTCATACAGCTAAGTGCAGCAGCATCAGCTCAGCATGAGAGCATATGAATGCAATAGTACAACCCTGAATCCATTCTGGCTCCCAGGGGATGAGCCTTGGTCAGAGTGAAGCCAAGTGGTGCTGCAGCATCGGTGCGTGCTGTCTTCTGATTAGAGAGGTGTCACCTACTTCCCCAGCTTCCCTTCAGCACAGCACTTCTCCACTCGGGGACTAGCAGCCTTTGTCACTCATAGCCAGGGCAGCTTCTGGAGTTTCAGGTTAGCAAAGCAGAGATGAGCTAGTTTCTTTCTACTATGCCCCATGAATGAAATGACGGTGATTCCTACGTGTGCATTTGCTTAGAGCTCAAAGTAGGAGTAAGAGATGCCTCTATTATTTGCTAGATGGAAGGCCGTGACTCTCTATTATCTTAACATGCCTGACACTGTGATGGGTTGACCCTGGCTGGATGCCAGGTGCCCACCAATGCCGTTCTACCACTCCCCCCTTCAGCTGGGGAGAGAAAATATAACAAAGGGCTCCCAGGTCGAGATAAGGACAGGGAGAGATCACTTCACCAATTACCGTCACGGGCAAAACAGACTCCACTTGGGGAAAAATGAACTTAATTTATTGCCAATCAACCAGAGTAGGGTAATGAGAAATAAAACCAGATCTCACAACACCTTCCCTCCACCCCTCCCTTCTTCACGGGTGCAACTTCACTCTCGGATTCTCTACCTAACCCCCCCAGCAGCGCAGGGGGACGGGGAATGGGGGATACAGTCAGTTCCCTCCCATGGGAGACAATCCTCCAAGAACTTCTCCAACGTGGGTCCTTCCCACGGGCTGCAGTTCTTCACGAACTGCTCCAGCGTGGGTCCCTTCCATGGCGTGCAGTCCTTCAGGAGCAAACTGCTCCAGTGTGGGTCCCCCACGGGGTCACAGCCTCCTTCGGGCACCCACCTGCTCCGTTGTGGGGTCCTCCGTGGGCTGCAGGTGGATATCTGCTCCACCGTGGACCTCCATGGACTGCAGGGGGACAGCCTGCCTCACCATGGTCTTCCCCAGGGGCTGCAGGGGAATCTCTGCTCCGGTGCCTGGAGCACCTCCTCCCCCTCCTTCTTCACTGACCTTGGGGTCTGCAGGGCTGTTTCTCTTACGTGTTCTCACTCCTCTATCTGGCTGCCGTTTCTGAGCCACACAACTTTTTCCTTCTTAAATATGTTATCACAGAGGCGCTACCACTATCGCTGATTGGCTCGGCCTTGGCCGGCAGCGGGTCCGTCTTAGAGCCAGCTGGTATTGGCTCTGTCAGACAAAAGGGAAGCTTCTAGCAACTTTTCATCAGAAGCCACCCCTGCAAACCCCCTCTGCTACCAAAACCTTGCTACAGAAATCCAATACAGACACATATTTCACTTCTCTGACCCCCAAGGTACACAGAAATTGCATACAATAACAGGGAAAAAAAGCAAAGCAAATGCATGTCACGATGACTTGATGTTGCCTTTTGCCTAAAGGAATTTGATATAATTAGCCATCTCACAAGTAAAACCTTTATATTTTATTCTTTCACCCATTTAAAATAAAAACTGTACATTGGCATGGGTAGCTTGTCATTTTAATATACTTTGATGTTTGCAAGCTTTCAAATATCATGTTCAAATTTGTATGCAAATTTGTGTTTCCAATTACATGCTCATTAGTTCTTCTGGAACTTCATCTTAATATTTGCAAAACGTTTATAGCTTCCTCTGTTGTTTTCCTGAATTGCTTTAGAATGAAACCCGGTATATAAAAAACAAATGAAAAAATCCATTAACACTCAGTAACTTTCTTAAACATCACATTTAATTTCTAAGGATGTTATAATTTGTCACTTCAGAAAGTTCAAATATCTATGCACACCCCATCTGATAGCATATTAAAAATCACAGGCAAATGGTTTTGTGTCTATAGCACTGTCAACCTCCAGAAATGCCCACCTTCATTACCTACTCACTTGAAAAGCCTGTTGCCTTTATCACTGTCTTTAATGAATGTTTTGGTGCACACGAAATACTGGCTTACAACCTTAGATGGAATAGAATTGGGATTACCGCCTAGCCTTCAGTGGAACAAGCAAATCTACAGCAATTAATTAATTTTTTTCTTTAGTTATCCACCTCCATGGAAAACATGAATAACATTTTAAACTCGAGTGAAGTAGGGGCCGCACTGTTAAAAAAAACCCAACACAAATTCCCATTACCAGAAAGATCAACTTTTGGATGAAACCTGGAGCTCATTAGTTTGTAAAATGCATAAGATGTAGAATGAGAGGAAAGAAGGGCTGGGAGGGAGCATTAGGTTACAGGGTACCTGACACCACGCTGCCCCAGAGTGATGGCATGGAAATGCACCCAGACAGATGTTTGTCTAACCTGTTCCTACAGATGTCCCTTCTTGGAGACTTTACAATTGCCCCAAGCTATCTGTCACTAACAGATTTTTCCTAGTGTCTACTTTATAAACATCACTTTGCTACATGATGTGTCAGAGCCTGAAAGTACTGAACATAACAAAGGAAATCTCCAATTGATAATGTGGCAGTGTCCTGTTTAAGAGGAAAAAATTTGGAAGGCAGCCACTAGAAATAATATTAACAATTAAGACTGAAACTGTGTTGTACCTGTATGTGGAGGAGAAACTAGGCAATACAAGTCAGAGAAGCTCGGCTTGACCTGTTTTTGCATTCAGAGTGAATACAGTCCCACTGGGCTCCCTATAAATGCTGACTTTCTCAGCCTTTCATTCTTTCTCTCCATTTTGGCTAAAACTTGCAGTCAATAAAACAACAAAGAAATGACAAAGACAGAGGTCAACTCCATCAGAATATAAGTTGGTCAGGTTTCACACCTATTACACAATTTTGATGTCAGCAAAGCATACTGTAAGAAAGCACAACACAGGTTCATAAGTCACTACTATTCATGTTAGCAGGCTTGAACACCTAACAAGCTTTTTAGCACTAATAAATCTACAACAATATGTTAAGGGTTTTTTAATTACTTTAAATTAATGCTGATCTTCTTAATTAAACTTTTTTCATTAAGAAGTAAATCTGTGCATGAACCAGATCAATTTATTCTAGCATGCCACCAGCATACAAGATGGATATTACAGAAACACTAGCAAGGCAGATCTGCATCTTACTCCAGCTGAGAGCTAGTTCTCTTTCTACAGGCAGACAACAGTAACTGCAGTTCAGAAAGTGGGAGTAACTCAGATAAAATCTGAAGCTCTGTCTCACAGTTCGACATTTGAAATGTGCAAGGCTCAGCAGAAATCTAAAAGTTAATTTTGCAGGCCTTTAAAAATAAGATACTGGAAATTTCCCCCTTGCTCTGAAAGCGGTATCTTAAGGCAATTAATTATCTCCAAGAGTGAGAACACAGTGACAGTCCATAGGACAACTCTCTGAAATCATAAACAGAAATATTTATCAGTGGTAACTTTAAAACAAAAGACATAAACCAGTTTGAAAGCCTTCCTGGATTCTTCTTCAACTTTTTAAACATTTTGGGTATGGTGAAAGCAACTGCACACATGAATTATCAGCAATTTCAACACAGAATACAAATGCTTTTGACAAATTATTATAAACTACTACCAAAAAACAGTTTCAGAAGTGGATATTTGTGTGTAATAAAGCAATTTTCTTTTACTGCCTTTCTTCTTAATTGGTGAAGAGCATGAAGACACAGTGACTCTAACAGCACGCGATAGCCATAAATTAGACATGTGCGTGGGCACCATAAGGGTACTTGCTTCAGGGCCATTTGCAGTTTGCTTATGTCACAGAGGAACCGAACAGCAACCGTGAACTCCCACCGGGCCCAGGCCACGCCAGGGACACCAGCACTCCACGCCACACAGTACCACTCCATGACCTGACTGCAGTGAGCAGGCTGCCCATGGGCATGTCTGCAACGCACCTGGAGCATGGGCAGAAGGCCCCAAGAATATGGGAGTCAGGAAGGCTACCAGGACCAGCACAGTGGGCCTGAAAAGTGCAGGGTTGTTTCTTCCCTCCCCTGTATTGCTTTAGGGCTGGGAGACAAGGCCAGCTTGCAGGACTACGTCCCAGTACTTCTGCCCAGAGTCAGCTCTCAGGGGAGCAGTTTGTTTGGACCAGCAGTAGAAGCATGCTCTGAATTCACTGAAAATACAGACAAATGCCTGCACAGCAAAAACATTATAGGAGCTGGTTAAAAGGTCCCCACTCCTCCTGGTGCAGACCAGAGGCTAGGAGATGACAGGATGCAGGTCCTCGCCCAGTCTATACTACCACATTCTTTTGTTTGCAGCCAGAATTTCCCACCAACTAAAGCTCATTCTTGAAAGGGGAGATCTCTATAACTTGTCATATCAAAGATGTTTTCATATTGAAGGTACAATCCGAATAATTTTATATATGAGTAATATCCGTGCCGCCCTTCCACCATAGTTATAAAGTAAATTATTTTTTTTAAAGACATATGCTTGTTACTAATGATAGTCTGCTCACTTTACTGGAAATAGAAGCCAAATGATCACACAGATTACAGTTTGTGCCAACAGTATCTTATATTGCAACTTTCTCAAAAATTGGCCTTGGAAATGGAAGGGTAGTTTAACAGGCAGAACATGCTAGAGCTTGGAGCGCTTCCACATGTCCTGGGCAACTACAAGCAAGCAATTTTGGACAGTCCTCTAAGGACTTCTGTACCTCGGGATTCAAAGTCCTGCTTTTGAAAATCCAGCCAAGTTCTCATCTGCAACTTTATGTATAAAATCATATTCAAGATAAATGAAAGGAGACCTCAGTATCAAACCAAATTTGTAAGCTGTTCACCAGTGAATTCACCAGATCATCTAATAGACAGGTATCTTGGAGAAAAGAAGGAACATTTGTGTTTGCTTGACTGTATTAACACAGGATACAGATCTGCACCCAAGGAGCACAGAGGTGGCAAATACTAAGTAAAGTCAGAAGGAAAGGAAGACCCAAGAATAGATTTTCATTTAAAAAAAAAAAGACTTTTGGATGAATGTTAATAAACACCACCAATAAAGAATTCGGGGAGGGTGGCGTGTTCTGTAATAACGATGGTGTTAATTGTTCGACTGTGCAGCAAGCAACAAATCCTAAAAATAAATTAAAGTTCATTGGTCATCCCCAGTGATTTTGGTAAATCCCCGAATCTCAGAATTGTGTGAAGGTGCATTATCACTCCTTTCCAAAGAAGAAAATTTACAAATAATTTATTTTTAGGGGAGACAGACAATGTTAGATATCTACCATCTCAGGGGGCAAATCTGACAGGTCGTCAAGTTCTTTAAAAACAGACGTCCCATGAATTATGAATAACCTGTCCCTGGTTATCAAGCAGTGGGAGCAATACACCTCAGGAAACTAGGTTAGAGCTATCTTGGCTAGTAGCATAATTATGAGAGCAACAGGACTACCCACAGACAAAACAGCCGCTCCTGCCACAGTATGTTCCCTGTGATCACCACGAATTTCAGCAGGGATTCTTTCTGAGAGGAAGCAACTAAATAGTTGGGTTATTCCAGAAAAGCAGGACTCTAGAATATCTGCTGTTGTATTATTCTTATTATAGAAGCACAAGTTCTGTGGGGTGGTGCTTACAGTGAGGATTTTTCTGATTATATCCGGATCACAGAATCATTGAGGCTGGACGAGACTTCTGGAAGTCATCGAGTTTGACACCACTGCCCCACTGAAAGCAAGGTGACCTACAGCAGGTTATTCAGGGCTATGTCCACTTTGATTTCTACTATATATAAAAGACTGGAGACCCCACAGCCTCTCTAGGCAACCTGTTACAATGTTTGACCACCTTCACAGTAAGACAATTTTTCTTATGTTTAAATGGATTTTCCTGTGTTTCAGTTTGTACCCATTGCCTCTTGCCCTGTCACTGTGCACCACTGAGAACAGTCTGGCTCCATCTTCTTTTCATGCTCCCATCAGGTATTTGTACTCATTGGTAAGATCCACCTGAGCCTTCTCCTCTCCAGACTGAACAATCCCAGCTCTCATAGCCTCTCCTCATACGATCAATGCTCCAATCTCTTAATCATCTTTGTTCCCCTTTGTTGGACTCCTTCCAGTATGCCATCCAGAGGGACCTTGACAGGCTTGAGACATGGGCCCATGAGAACCTCATGAAGTGCAACAAGTGCAAGGTTCTGCACGTGGGTTGGTGCAATCCCACAATCCCAAACACAAATAGAGGCCGGGCGGAGAATGGATTGAGAGCAGCCCTGAGGAGGAGGACTTGGGGGTGTTGGTTGACGAGAAGCTCAACATGACCCGGCCATGTGCGTTTGCAGCCCAGAAAGCCAACCGTATCCTGGGCTGCATTAAAAGAAGCATGACCGCCAGGTTGAGGGAGGTGATTCTTCCCCTCTGCTCCGCTCTCGTGAGACCCCACCTGGAGTACCGTGTTCAGCTCTAGAGGCCCCAACATAAGACCTGTTGACATGGACCTGTTGGAGTGAGTCCAGAGGAGGGCCACAAAGATGATCAGAGGGCTGGAGCACCTCTCCTATGAAGACAGGCTGAGAGACTTGGGGTTGTCCAGCCTGGAGAAGAGAAGGCTCTGGGGACACCTTATAGCAGCCTTGCAGTACCTAAAGGGGGCCTACAGCAAAGCCAGAGAGGGACTTTTTACAAGGGCATGTAGTGATAGGATGAGGGGTAATGGCTTTAAACTGAAAGAGGGTAGATTTAGATTAGAGGTAAGGCAGAAGCTCTTCACTGTGAGGGTGGTGAGGCACTGGAACAGGTTGCCCAGAGAGGTTGTGGATACCCCATCCCTGGAAGTGTTCAAGGGCAGGTTGGATGGGGCTTTGAGCAACCTGGTCTAGTGGAAGGTGTCCCTGTCTACGGCAGGGGGGTTGGAACTAGGTGGTCTTTAAGGTCCCTTCCAACACAAACCACTCTATGATTCTATGATGTCTCTTGTATTGGGGAGCCTAGCATAGGATGCAACACTCTGCATTCGATCTCACCAAGGCTGAGTAACGGGGAAGGATCATCTCTCTCGACCTGCAGGCTACTCTCCTCCTAATGCAGCCCAGGAGGCTGTTGGGCTTTCTTTGCTGCTGCCAGGGCCCATTGCTGGCTCATGGTCAGCTTCGTGTCCACCATGACCCCCAGGGCATTTTCTGCAAAGCTATTTCCCAGCCATTTGAACCACAGCTTGTACTGGGGCTTGGGTTATTCCTCCCCAGGTTGCAGGGCCTGCCTTTTCCCTTTGTTGAACTTCAGGAGGTTCATGTCAGCTCATTTCTCCAACCTACCCATGTCCTCCTGAACAGCAGCACAAACAGGTGGTGCATCAGACACTCCTCCCAGTTATTGTCTGCAAACTTGCTGAGGGTGCACTCCATCCCACCATCTATGTTATTAATAAAGACATTAAACAACATCGGCACCGACATCAACGGTTGGGATGCACCACTCATGACCAGCCTCCACATGGACTTTGTGTCACTGCTTATGAATGATCACATTTACACATTACTTCTCCACAGATTACCAACGTGTTATAACTGTATGAGGTGTGTCACGTAAAACTGCACTCCATTCTACACGGACAGATAACTGAGGAGCAAAACACCAATGTAGCACTTGAGATGTGGATGGCATGTCAGAAGTCACTGGTATGTCTCAGGCCAGAAAGAAACAGAGGAACTAAATTAACACTTCAAAGCAGCAGCCAACTGGGATTAGAACTATGACTGCCGACAGAGCATAGAAATTCTTTGCAAATAGGTCTGAGCTCACATAATCCAGCATTGTCTGATTTTCTTATCTTTAAGTTCCTTGTTAGCTTTATGTTCACTCTACAAAATAAAGCCAAAAAAGTTCGTCTATCCATTATTAATGCAGGGAAAATCCAAAGGGTTATTCCTACAGTATTATCTAACATGCACATGGTTTAGATGAGAATATGTGTTGACAGTGCAGCATATATATTTCTTTCCTACTGAAAAGAAATTTGTCAGCAGAGTTAAAATAGCATCCAGTTGCATAAGCTGTCCCAGAGGACAGAGTATTACTCAGAATGCTGTTACACCTTTTAATTCTGAACACATATGGGGCGTCCAAAAAAAGTGGGCCAAATCTAGGAGAAGGGGATACTCAGAACCAAGACATGAGTGGCAGCCCCTACACAAGAACTCAGCACACCCTCACTGTTCTCACTTGTGCATAGGCCTTATATCATCATAACCTTCTGGAAGATTGATTGACCTGTCCCACTGGAAGTTGCTTACTTGTCAGGATCTTGGCAGATAATCTGCCACTAACCTTGTCTGAAAAATTATTGTGTCATTCACACACTCAGTTACAATTTTTGCCCTAAAATAATGAAAAGTAGGGAGGTACATCCTTACTGCTGCAGGTATGAGTTGAGGGATACACTTACTCATAAAACTGGGCAAAACAATTCCAATAAAGGAATAATACTGCCAAACCTTCCTCAAAACCTCCACCCCAAGGTCAAATACTCTGATAATTGCCTAACAAAATTTATCACATCCCTCCTCCTAAGTGCCTTTAACTGGTTCACAGTGATTTGAGACTTTTCCCCAAAGTCAGTGAGTTCTCCCAGTTGGATCTCAAACTCCTTCTCTGAGTATGCTGTGGGTTTTCTTTTGCTTTTGCTGTTGGAGGAATGGCATGATGAAGTAACAAGTGAGTGAATCCTACAGCAATGAGAGGTTACTAGAGCCATTTCCCTACACTTGATTGGTCTTTTCTCTCAGTTCCATTGTGGGCATTTCTCTTTCTTCTTAAATTATCTGCCAGACTACATCTTCTCCTGGATCTCAGCAGACATTCAGAGCCACTCCTGCTTTCAGTAGCACTGATTTATGAAGCCCTTATTGGGATAGACTTAATCTATCACAGGAATTGTTTTTTCCTCTCAGGACTCAGTATAGCAGATGTGATAAAGCACCTGTATAATAGGCTTTCTACGCTGCCGCTGCCTGAGGATGTGGTTTACCACACTATTTGTGAATTATGGCTTCATTCTGAGCTTAAGTAAGCCTGGGCAGGGTGAATGAATTACAAAAGCGAATCGTGGAGATGACAAACACATGGAATACAGTGGCTCAAACTCTTGCTGAAAGAAATGAATTTGTTTTTGACAGCAGAAAGCAGAAGATACTGCTTGTGTTAGACTGTCCAAAGCAAGTAATCCAGTACAGTAAAACACTGAGGCAGAGACCAGGTGCCTCTTTGAAAAGACTAGCTTGTAATTATTGAGGTTTTTCCTACCTTGTCAGGTAGGTCTGGGAATAGTTGCTTCTGGGTTCACCCAGCTGCATTTTTTTATTTCGTCTGCAAGACACTTTGCCCATTAGAAACCATCAAAACTTGCTTACATGAAAATTCAAGGACAGAATTTGTCCCTGCATTGGATATTGGATTTTTTGGCCAAAGATGAAATGTGTGCCACTTAAAATATTTTAATATTCCACGATTCAACAGCACATTAAATTTTTTTTCAAGATTCAACTGAATACATAAATTTAACATCAACAAAATGGTTTATGCATTGTTCCCATCAATTTGCCTTCAAGCCATACTCTTGGTAAGTAGAGTTTTTAACTCAGGAAGATGTGTGTCTGTCTCATGTAAAAAGACAGAGACACAAGAGAAGTTAATTTGTTGATAGTTCATCAGATTAATTAACTTGAAATACTCGATCATCGAGGAATAACCTACTTGTAGATTTAGAGTGCTTCTTCTAGTACAGAACAGGAGTTACAGTGCAATTTTTCAACAACAATGTATTAAATACCATAATTGGCTTATGTTTTCAGTTACACAATTTATAAATAAGATGGCATTTATGACAGATTAATTTGCAAATCTGCCCCCAAAGACGACTTTTTTCAAAGTATGCAAAACGCATTTGAGAATTGCTCTTCTCCATATCAAGAGATGACTGTGGAGTTCTGTGTCTCCTGGAGTTAAGGCAGCATTACTGCACGTTTGAGAGCTTTCAATCAGCCACAAAGAACTGAGAATCAAGATCTAACTGTTTGAAATGTGTCTAAATGAGAAATGGGAAACAAACTGCTGCCAAATTCAACTGAAATGTCACATCACACCGAACCAATTCCAGACTTTGTGGGGGGAGGAGGAAGTTTTGCATTTACTACCTTCCTCATATACCTTTGGCTTTGTGTCAATTCAGGCAATAGTAACATCTTCGATTCACTA
>VYZV01000429.1:125001-138723 GCA_013401275.1 Pandion haliaetus | reverse complement strand
CTAAAAGCCTAGGGCAAAGTCAGATCCATTAATAGCTTCAGTTCATTTGTTTGGGAAGAACATAATTGGCTTGAATGAGATTCAAATATATCTGATCTTTTACCCATTTAAAAAAAAAAAATACAGATGAGCTTAACCGGTGACTTACGCATGATTTCATGGCTTATCAGACTCATGGGATAACAGGATTTTTAAAAGCTTAAAACCTCAATTTAACTCAGCTAATCAGTTTTCCAAATACACACATTATTTTTAGGAAGCTGCGGCTAAGACAACGAGTTTTAGAATAAGCTTTCAGAAGTACCCAATGTGAGTGAATAAACATGACACCACTGATGCTGGATCCTTTCCTGGTTTTATTTTAGACTACCCTAAACTTTATTCTATGTGTTTTTAAGTCCCACTATTGTTCAGTGTTTTGGCACAGTTGAGCACAGGACGCACGGCAATGATGTATGTCCTAGCTGGTTCTTTCTTGAGATAGGACTCTGTTTCCCTCCACTGACAGATCTGTAAATCAATACAGGACTTTTCCATCAAGATGGAAGAGAAAGCACATGAAAATCTTCTAGCATCTGTGCTAGGCTATACAGGTTTATCAAATGATGTACACTGTGCCAGCAAGGAAAGAGGACAAGAAAGTAGCATAAAAAAAGAAACAATATTCTTTGTATTTGTAACCTGTTTGTGGAAGGACCATAGCAAATGCCCGTTATACTTCACAACGAGAATCTATTTCTTTCATTTGATTATGATGGGGTTTTGCTTAGAGGGTTCAGAGGAGCTTACGTATCTGTACCAACTCACTGAAAATCAACAGAAAGGCAGGCAGTGCCTTTCAAACTAAAAACCCCATCAAACTACCAACAACTTTGAAGTTGTTCCTCTGCCCAAGATATTCAAAGCCCTTGGTAGTAGAGAAGAGGATTTACTGGTAGGAAGCTCTGTGTGTTTTTGTAATACACAGGACATTAGGCTGGATGAAAACATGACCTTTGAGATGAAGAAGGAAGAGTTTGACTCTGTGGGGAAACAAAGTGAATCCTAGGCTAGCCAGAGGCAAGAGTATTTGTAATCAGTTAGGCCTGACAGAGCTGTAAGGGAAATACAAAGCCCAAGGCTTAGATGAAGGTACACCCTTGGTTCCTTTTAGCTCTGTTCCCTGCACGCTACCTTCGTACAAATAATTAAATAATATGCTGTTATGAGGATACCATTTGATAACAGTTATGTCAGCTGCCTGGAGCTAGTGTTAGAGCAAAATCTCTCACAGGAGACCACAACACAAAGGTTCTTCTTGAGAAAAATACATTGGTAAACTCCCTATCACAGAATTGCAAATTATATTCTGAAGTCTGTGGGAGCAGAGGCCCTCCTTGCAAAGATATTCTTGAGAAAGGCTGAAAAGAACTGGTGCAGCTAAACCTGCTGCTATGACATCATTAAAATACATGGAAGTTTTCCTTTCAAAGTTGTTTAAATCTGGTCTAGGTAGCAAAGTCAGGCTATCTAAAAAATATACCTATATTTAATTAAGTTTCACAGTTCACCTTCAGAAGCAATAGAAACAAAGTAATATCTGAAATGGGTAAGTTATTCTATATATACTTTATCTCTGCATGTAAAGGCTATACGACCTTAGGGACAAAAAGCACTTTGGACTCTATCCATCACGTTACTACTTTGGCATTTCACTGTACACAAAACCAAGCAAGCCACCAATCTAAACTCAGTTGCTCACTGACCTACTCAACAGAAAGGTCAGTCATCCTCCTCAAATCATCTTCTTCATTTACACGTCTGGATCATTGTTATTATCAGGAATTGATCACAATCATCTACAAACAGCTGAGTTACCATCCATAAATAACAACAGCATTTTGCAAGTTTTGTGCCTTTGATTCCTAACTCACCCAAACTTTTCAAAGTATCTGTGTTTTTTCCTACTGGTTCTTTCATACTTTGGAAGGCCTCTTGGATTTGAAAGCATCTAACAAAAAATGCTTCAGGTAAACAAATAGCTTTATTTTCTGTAAAGGACTTCTAAAACATCTTTACTTCTTAAATCATCAAGCACTATGTTTAGAGATTCTCCACATTCATTGCTCTGTTTTGCTTTAGTCTTTTTGTGCTATATTGTACTAGTAATCCTCCTTGCAGAGGTTTCCAAAAGCACACAATGATCCTACATTTGACTGTTTCATTTAGCTACTGCACTCTTAAAGATTCCTCTGTGTCTGCTAATACTTATTCTTTTTATGCAGTTGTAGATTTGAGGTAGATTTTTTTTACTCCTGTATATTTTTATATTTCTTTTACTCACTCACAAAGAACTTTAAAAGTTCTCAAAAAATATTTCCCACTGAAAGCTTATGATATCAGCATGATTTTCTACATTTTATCTAGCCCTGTCTTATTATCTGAAATAGCCATTTTATCTGCCAGAAATGTCTTGATGTCACTGTAAAATAAATCATACTTTCAGACCATATTCTTTACTCCTTTTATAAGCAGCTAGAATTCAGCTAGATATAAATGTATGCATTCACTTTTCTAAAACCTTCCAAACAACCCAATTTCTCTTTAAAGTGTTTAAAAGCGCGGGCTGGAATATGTCTAAGAGCATATATACTGTCATTCAGAAATGGAAAATCCACTTTTTTTTCTCATACCCACGAGAAAATAATCTTGTTCTTTAACTGGAGAAAAATAATTTAATAACAGCCCCAGCAGCCTGTGCATTAAGTAGTGCCCACTCTTCAGTTGAGTTCCCTAAGTAATTATGTGGAAATGGCTGTTATTATTAGCCTAGGTTGATCCACATTTGCATTTATGGTTAAATTTGTATCATGCAAAATCAACATTTCCATTTGCATCTTTAATATTCTCTCTACCTTCAAATGTTTTCCACAGGTTTTGTTTTCTTGTGGATTAGGTTTTTTTCTTCTGCTTAAGCGCTTTAAATATTTTTCACAGATCATGTATTTATTTCTCTGAAGGTGAATTTTCTTCAAAGTCTGCTTTGTTTTTTTAATAGATAATTTATTCTGTTTTTCTATAATCTAGGACAATATTAACCCAGACAACAGAATCAGTGGTTTCACCGTTGTAGAAGTGTTGCTGTTATAAAAGAGGCAGTTAAGTTTGGAGTGGCTTCTAAGTGCATTTCACATTTCATTTAATGAACATGAGTTGTGGACGTATAATTTAAGAGAGCACTACCATGGTCTGAACTGCTACTGAAAGCCAGCCTCAAAGTTTTCAGCAGACCGAACCAATGACCAATTTCAGATTTAACTGACTGTCTTTATTGAGACCACCTTGCCTGTTGTAAACTATATCATATGAAGATATCTATTGGTAATTTACTCTCAATACACACCACAATAATTTCTCAGGTCAAATCGTTTAAAAAAGACCTTTAAAAATGCTTCAGTTTACCTTCTAACTGGCCTAACAGAACTTATATGGCCTAATCATATGGTAGAAGGCTCAGTATGGATCTTTTTCAGGATCCAGAGTCTAGGCATTACGCAAAAAACCACACACCCCCACAAGAGGCTCACGCGCCCTCAAACAATCTGGCCCTCTCACAGAAACACTTGGAAGAGATCTAACTAGGACAAAAATAAATAGGCATTGATGTTATAACTATCACTTCCTTCTAAAATTGTCAGGAATAATCTTCCCACCCACACAATCCTAAAAGCAGCATGATTAACATAATTCTGTCCACATAAATTATTATCTGACTCCAAAAATACCTTTTAGCCTGAGAAGCAAGACAAGAGTCACCTCAGGAAAACCTGAATTCAGCCCAACAGGTGGTGCTTAGTCATCCCAAGGGATTAACTGGTCCCACTGAAGCATCGTTCGGCAGGGCCTACAACACCCCATTCCTCAGATTTTCCAGCCCTGCTCTGAAGCGAGCGTGAACTGCACCTCAGCACAGGGGAAGTGCAGCACAACTAGCCATGATACCTGAGAGGGGAAAGACCTGCTTGTTCACGTGATTTTGCAAGAGAGACACCCAGCTACTAGAAAGGCAGGACTTTGCCATTCACCCACATTGTCCCACCGCTGCTGGAGCTGAGAGCTTGACAAAGCCCAGCGCTGACTGACCTGAGCAGCTGAGCAAAATCCATCTGCTGGGAGACCGCAAAGTGTCATCGGGAGCTGCACGGGGGCAACAGGAGCTGCTGGTGCTCAGAGAGGGGTGAGCTGGGAGTCAGATGGAGGCTGGAGGAGCTGCGCCACCGCAACACAAATGTGGGATGAGCTGTGGGGTAAAGAGATGCTCTCTTCAGCTTGTAGTGTTGTACTAGTTACCCTAATTTCCTTCCATCAGGTTTCAGCATTGCTCATCACCAAGGGGAGGATCTGCTTTTCTATAAAAGCACAGAGTTCCTCCTTTGTGCTAGCATGTAAAGCTATTTAGAGAACCATCTGAACCAATCCCTTAGTCACCCTGAGCTCTGTAAGGGAAGCATGTATGTGAGAAAATCTTGTGTTGAAAGTCTTAGAGCAAGGAAGAGCTCCAGGCCCTGGAGTTCAGAGTCTAAGAGAGAACTGGAACTGACTATTAGTGTACATCATGGAGAGTGGTGGTATTTTATCATCATAAATCATTTTAGCCACATTACGATGGGAAAAAATGAACTGAGAAAATTTTGCAGTGCCTTGTGCTTATTTCCTATTGTGTTTGTTGTTTGATTTGAACAATTTGGTAATTCATAATTAGTCTTCCAGTCTCAGAGAGATTTTACCCTCCAAAGGGGTGAGAGCAATGACCAATGTAAATGACACAAAATAAATACTACAGTAGAAGGACATAAAAGCAATGCCTGTGGTATGACTGCTGGAAGGGTTTATTTTATTAGATTGGGCTTTTCTTAGTTGATATGTTTCATGAGTTACTTTAGAGTCTGTTTTCAAAATTTATTTACTCTAGTCAACCTGTTATCACAGATGTGAATATCTCCACTTCCTTGCTGTCTCCCTGCTAGAACATACCTTAAACTTTCAAGAGTTTTGGTTTACGATAATGTACAGAAAAGAAATTCCAATGTAGGTAGATGTTGTAACTGCAAACCATTGACGTTTTACAGATCTGCCAGCACTGAATATTTAACAGCAATGCCTGTGAGACATTATAGTTTTGTGAAAACAATTAGTATTTGTACAATGCTATCACATACAAATATGAAAATATTTCTCAGAAATTTCTGCGAACGGTTATGAATTAGCAAGCATAACACTCCTCAAACACAGGAAGCAAGTTCAATCGGAAACCATTCCTGCAGCGTAACTTTAAAAGGTAGAGGTAAAAAATAGAAAGAAAAAAAAAAACCCTAGGCATCTTCAAAAGGCCTATGATTCAACTTCCTTCAACAGAAAGCCTGAAAACAGAGCTGTCCCATTTTCTTAAGTTAGTTAAGAAAACTGGGGTTTACATGTAGACAGGTCTGATTTCCAAACATGACGACACATATTACTTGTGATGGCAGCACTAGAGCACACAGAACACACTGCACTGCTGGTACCAGTCCAGATCAACCTGGGAGCCCCTGTTCATGTATATGCTGCCAGGAAGGACCTAGATATCCCTAACAGAGAAAGGCAGGAAAGAGCTTCCCTTCCCAAAAAGAGAACATAATGATTTTCAAAGAAGTATCTGTATCGCGTTTCCTTTCCACCAACTCTTATGCATTCTCAGTGTATAGACTTGCTCTCGCATTTGCATTGTCAAAAAGAGAAAAAGGGGGTTTTGAAATTATTTTTTTAAAAATGCTTAAGTCAAACTAATCTAGAGAGTTCTATACATCAGTATATTAAGAATAAAATGCTCATGATAGAACCCCTTAGTCTTGCTGATTTGCTACTTTTTTTGGAATAGAGACTATAGTCAGGTTTTTACTTGGCTTGGTGAGCAGTTCCACATGAGAGTCTTAAGACATCTCTGAATCAAGACTGAATATCATCTCCCCATTTGACTATCCCCAGCAATAAACACTGTGCTCTGTAACAAATGCTATTCAGATCTAGCCTGAGATCTACCATTTGCAAACAGCCAGGTGATGTCTGCATATAAGTGAAGTTCAGCACACACAATTCTTTGCAAGATGAGAGCTTATGTTAACATTGTAACTCCTACAAGTCCTTGTCTTGACTGGCACATCCAGAGATAATTTATTACTGAAGTTAAAAAATCCACAGATGAAGGCTTAGTACTCTGTACTTGAAGAGAATTTGAGCTCAAATACTGGAAACAGTTCTCCAGTCTGAATACTCCATCTTTTGTCTCTCTTCTCCCTCTCCCCCCACTTCTATTTTTGCACATTTCCAGAAAAACAGCAAGAAGCCACATCAGTTCAGTCATATTTCCTTACATAAGTCTGATTTAGCTGATTGATGTGGCAATGTGCTGAGTTGAATTTCTTCTGCTGCTTACCTTATTTAAATGTAGCAACAAAACTGTTTCTCATCTATATTTATAAAGCAACAGAAAATAATGGTGCAGCTCTTCCACTGAGTAAACTAAATAATAGCGAGGATATAAATATAGATCGCAGATGAATTAAAGACTAGGTGAACGCCTTCGTTCTAATTGAATATTCACCTGATGAGTCACATCACTTCCTTCGAAGGAAAATCCCAGGGTAGAAGAACAACAGACAAGGAGATCACGCAAATACAGAGAACATTCTTGGCAGACATTTCTCTGCACTCTCATCTCTCTGGGACAGGAATGAAACAGTTGGGGATTTTACACCCATTTCTTTTGTTTCTTTTGGCCTAACTAAATATGGACTAACATGGCCAATTGAATCATATTTTCCTCACAGATTATTATGTTTTGTTATTAAAGTAGTCCTTTAAATAATTTGCAGATTTTACCAAATGGCAATAGATGATCTGGAGACTTAAAATCACAAGGTTTGTACTGAGCCCAGCTGTACAGTTTTGTTGAAGCTACAGGGTTTGGCAGATTTAACCGCAGGTTTCAAGGGAAGCAGTGTTTGCTTGAATATTTATGAAACTCTTTGGTTCAGACATATTGGATGCCCTATTTAAACACTTATCTCCAGGTCTGTACTTTGCTAGCATCTGCATTAAAACAGAAAATGACAAACAGCTCACCGCACACAGGAATGCACTGGGACATCTCCTCTTCTGAATTATTCCCAGTTAAACTAGGCGTATGTCATGACAACCCCCTATATTCTAGAATAAATTTTGGTAGGCGTGCTGTTTCAGATCATCCCAAATAACCGAGCTACATTTATTACGTGAGAATATCTTGCTGATTTAAAAATGCAATTTTATCACATCCTACACAGAAGGAAGCCTACCAGTGAATCCTGCTAGCTTCTATCAATACCTCTGATTATACAGGTTTCTTAGTTTGCCTTTCATTCTATCCCTCAACTTGGTCCTGAGAAATGTTGTCACCATGCTGTAGCTATGCTGCCTGTTGCTGTGAGAAGCAGCTATGGTAAATAGGACATTAATCCCTTCTTTCTGTCATTTATTCTAGGAAGGTGGAGCAAAACATCTATGTAAAGAAGATACCTCTAGATTTAAATCCTGAGTGGAGTCATTGTTTTATAAAGGCCCTTTTCTACCATGTAATAGCATCAGAACTTCAGGAAAGCTTCAATTCAGCCTGGAGTCCCTAAGGGGGATAGCCTGAGCTACCCCTCATCACCCCTCCGCACCCCAGCAGGGCTGGTGAAGGCCACCACCCCCAGGCTGCCATTTGAGGGCCTGAGCAGGAAGCTGTGCTGAGCTGCCATAATTCAAGGTGACCTCTTTGGCCATTTGATTTCACCAGGTGCCAAAGACCCAGGAGGATACAGAAACAGCTTGTAGCTGCCTTAACCGTGCCTGCCATCTCCATCCTTCCTCTCAGACTAGGAGTCTGGGGCTGTTTTATGCGCACCAAATAATTGCTGAGCTTTAGATATACGAATAAAATTACATTAGATTTAAATGGGTATAATGCATCCCTTCCCCAGCCCCAAGGAATATGGACTTTTGCACCCATAAATACGTTTACATTGCTAGGGAGATGTAGGATTGGATACACCCTCTCAAAGCAAGACCTGTTTGCAGGATCTTATCTCCACTCTCTCTAGGGAAAGAGTAAGGCAGTGGCTGAACATTGTGTTCTGGGCTCTGTAACATGGACGTTTTGTAAGGGCTAACACCTCCGCTACGGGGGATTTCCTCCTTACATCTTACAGAAAATTCCTTATTTTTATCTTTAAAAAGGTAAAAAAAAAGAAAAACAAAGACAACTGTTTCAAAAAGCTATTTGCATCAGGACCATCTCATCCTTATGCTCAGAATTGTATTCTCTTTCCCAAACATAAAATGCCACAATCTGGGAAATAAAATTAAACCATCAGGCTTAATTGAATGGCATAACTGCGTTTAAAGTGCACACGCACACAGAGATAGAAAACCTTACTTCAGTCATGCTCTTTCACCCATTTAAATGCACAGTGCAAGTTAAAAAATGGCAGAGCTTCTTTAGGGAACAAAATCAATGCTGATGCATAATCTTTATTTCAGTTGAGATAACTGGCCCTTCCATTTCCTCTCCTTCTGTTGCAGATACCTACTCAGTTTGTTTTGGTTTGGGTTTTTTTTTTTCCTCAAACCTTTTGAACAAAAGCCTCGGCTCAGATGGGTTTTCTGAAGTTCTGAGCAGTTCTACCTATTACTGAAAATCCAGAATTTAAAATTGCTTATCCAAGTGTTAACCAAATTCCCCAATCTTCTCTTTTCTCTCAGAATAATCCTTTTTTCTTATTTTTTTCCATCACAGAATTCCATTACTGTATCAAAGGGATGTGAAAATAGAGCTCTCGCAATCTCTCTCACGCTTATATAGTAGAACTGCAGATGACTCCAGTTCAGCCCCTGCTAAAATAATAGAAGGTAAATTGCAATACCCACATAATGCCACATGAGCAGAAAATGGCAGTTTTGTTTGCTTCATCTGCAAACCTGATGGTACAATTTCATATGCACACAGATAATTAGGTAATGCTTTTGTTTTAAATGTTTCATAGTCCTTCATTGTTTCATCATTTTCATTGAAAACAGCTGGCAATCTCCATCCATGAAAACTGGGTTTATGTTATTGCTATTACTATTATTATTATTTTCTGTTCAATGGGCTTGTTAAAATATGCTGTGAATCATTTAGAAGGCCTATATAAACCAGATTATATTGACATGAAAATAAAAGCAAAACCTTTTGCCTGCAGATAGTAAGGTAAAGTATTAAAGTTGATTTACTGAAAGTCTTAACATATATGACAGCCCAAATCAGCTAAGAGAATGAAAATAAATTGTATTCTATTGTTTTTGAAGAGAGCTGACAGATATAAAAACATTTTTACATGATGGCTCTTTAAAAAAAAAAAAAAATTTAAAAAGGGTTTGGTCAATTAATCTCCATAGCATTTTGGGTCTTGTTCCAGCAGTGACACAGGTGTAAGGGGGAAAAGGGAAGGCCAGAATAAGAGAATACACTTAAGAGGATAACGGAGTCCATTGGCCAGGGGAAAAAGTAAGCCCTTATTGTTATTAAACTCTCTTACGCTGCTGTTCCTCTTGCTGTTAATGGACGAACTGTGAAAATTCACATTAAAAATATACCATTTTATTTACTAAATGACATGCAGTTCTGCCTGTAACTCATAAGGCAAATTCTACACTTTTATGCAGAAGCTTCTATTTAAATTCAGCATGCTACGCTTTCCTTTGATTATTTTATCATATTCATGTCCTAAACCACCTATTGGCAGATAGCTTAAAAGGATGTGATAAAAACTAATCTAAATTGAATATATATGCAGTTATGCATATAGTACAAATGTAAAATTCCGCCTCCAAACTAATAACAATAAAATTCTTTAAGTATTTTAATCCCAGTAAGATGTCAGATGTCTGGTGTGAGCTGGCATTCAAAGAGGGTTGGCTGTGCACATGGCAATGAGGACATCTGCAGTTACATTAAACCACATTAAGAGGAGGGAGAAGGATTCTAAGGGACAGGTGTGTTTCTGGCTTCACTACCTATTTCAGCCACTACCTAATGGGGGTTGGGAATCGATTTTCACAATTCTACAGAGATTTTCTTCTTCTGAAGGGTCTGACTGAGCACTCCACGGACCTGAAAGATACATCTACATCACCCCTATTTTCTGGGAATAGCGACAGAGGCAGCTGCACTGAAATCGCCAAGGAAGCATGGCAGAGCACAGCCTTTAACACACAGGTTTATACAAGTAAGAGCTGAGGACCCTATCTCTCTAGTCAAGTAGATTTCAATCCCAGTGTGCCTATAAGACTAAGACTCTGAATTAGGATATTTAATTTGTATTAAGTCGTAAACACACTGTATTTGCTTCTCCTCATAGCTAATTGCTTTATAAGCTTTATTCACATTTTAAGACAGACTCTCAGTGTGGTAGCAAAATGTGGTGGCAAGTGAGTTCCTCACTTGAACCTGCTCTAAGGAGGTACAAGTAGCAACACCAGAGGCAGGCAGAAGAATCAGGGCCATATGGTTTTTGTACCTATTTCTGGCTTGTAATCCTACTGAGAACACTAATGTAACTTTTCTTTTTTAAAAGAGAGAATACCAGTTCTTTCAGAGTTTTTTTTCATCTTATCAGTCACATTATTACTCCAGGCTAGGGTCTTGTAATATGGATGCTTCAAAAACTTTGAATTAGAGTTCCATAGAAGAATATTGACAAATCTGGTGGCCTATTACAGTGGGGGTTACAGCACTGGTAGATAAGGGAGGGGCAACGGACATCGTCTACCTGGACTTGTACAAAGCATTTGACACTGTCCCGCATTACATCCTTGTCTCTAAACTGGATTTGATGGATGGGCCACTCAGTGGATAAGGAATTGGTTGCATGGTTGTACTCAAAGAGTCCGAATGGAGAGCAGTGACGAACGGCACTCCTCAGGGGTTGGTATTGGGATCGGCTCTGTTTAACAACTTTATCGGCAACACAGACAGTGGGATTAAGTGCACCCTCAGCAAGTTTGCCGATGACACCAAGCTGCGTGGTGCAGTCGACACGCTGGAGGGAAGGGCTGACATCCAGAGGGACCTTGACAGGCTTGAGACATGGGCCCATGAGAACCTCATGAAGTGCAACAAGTGCAAGGTTCTGCACGTGGGTTGGTGCAATCCCACAATCCCAAACACAAATAGAGGCCGGGCGGAGAATGGATTGAGAGCAGCCCTGAGGAGAAGGACTTGGGGGTGTTGGTTGACGAGAAGCTCAACATGACCCGGCCATGTGCGTTTGCAGCCCAGAAAGCCAACCGTATCCTGGGCTGCATTAAAAGAAGCATGACCGCCAGGTTGAGGGAGGTGATTCTTCCCCTCTGCTCCGCTCTTGTGAGACCCCACCTGGAGTACCGTGTTCAGCTCTAGAGGCCCCAACATAAGACCTGTTGACATGGACCTGTTGGAGTGAGTCCAGAGGAGGGCCACAAAGATGATCAGAGGGCTGGAGCACCTCTCCTATGAAGACAGGCTGAGAGACTTGGGGTTGTCCAGCCTGGAGAAGAGAAGGCTCTGGGGACACCTTATAGCAGCCTTGCAGTACCTAAAGGGGGCCTACAGCAAAGCCAGAGAGGGACTTTTTACAAGGGCATGTAGTGATAGGACGAGGGGTAATGGCTTTAAACTGAAAGCGGGTAGATTTAGATTAGAGGTAAGGCAGAAGCTCTTCACTGTGAGGGTGATGAGGCACTGGAACAGGTTGCCCAGAGAGGCTGTGGATGCCCCCTCCCTGGAAGCGTTCAAGGGCAGGTTGGATGGGCCTTTGAGCAACCTGGTCTAGTGGAAGGTGTCCCTGTCTACGGCAGGGGGGTTGGAACTAGGTGGTCTTTAAGGTCCCTTCCAACGCAAAGCATTCTATGATTCTATGAATATAACCCTGCTTAGGAAATTAAATATACCTCAGGATTCTGTATACTTGCTTTCTTCACTGCTATTGCATGATTAACCAATGACTCTGTTGTTTTCCCCCATGAGATTTCAACACATCATATTTGAAAATATTGGTTTTGCTCTGCTCATACCAGAAAAAAAATAAATGCATCTGTCTCTATTTTTGTCCAGTGTCCTCTTTCCTAATGAGTGGTTTTCATGTTAAGATGGCTCTGTTGTAAAAATACTAATTTTGCTAGTGTTTATACAGTCTCACTTTCTAGACATGTAAGGAAGGAACCACAATGAGTATAGGTAAAGTGCAAAGAACTTAGTGCACAAAAGCGCCATGTTCCCAGTAGATATGTCCTCAGAGTAAAGCTCCTTTGGCACAAAGCTAGTACAGTAGCCTTACTTTATCCTATATCCCTTCCAGACCTCTGGGCAGGAAGAGCAAATTCCTTGGGCGGATGGTCTATTTTACAAATTTCCAGCCTCTAGCTCGAGATGCAATTTGTGAGCAATCTCTTCTGTTTCAAGGAGCCATAGAACTGCAGGGGCGGAAAATGCCAGTTCGCATTTTTTCTTGATAGTCTGCCACCATGGAAACCTGTAACATCCTAGAGTTACCGAGTAAGTTATCAGCTACCTGTTGGGTAAACTTCTAGCACATGTAATAGCAAAAACCAGGTAGTTCAGCTTCTTTCACTGTTCAGCTTAACACTAGACTCACACTTTTTCTCTTTTCCCCTTTGGCAGAATTTGTAAGACCTTTCAGAGAGTTCATGGTAAATAAAAACCATCAGTGGTCACATACCAGATGTAAGTGCATCTCTCAGTCTTCTTACATACCTAAATTCAGTATAAATTTTAGATTCATCAGGTTTATCCAGCTGTTACCTAAGGACCTCAATAGCCCTCTCCCACAACATGCAGAGTCTTGCCTGGGCACCCTCATGGGCTGTCAGTGCTAGTGCTGGTCTCCACAGGAACCCACGGCTCCCCTCTGACCAGTGGCAAGGGCTCAAATGTTAGGAAACAGCACGAAGAGTAACAGCAAGCAGGGAAGATCACCCACAAGCGATGGTGTTTTACATGATTAATATGAAATTTCCCTGGCTTATCTACTTTCAAACTTTGGACTACATCTGCTGTACACTGCTTTAAGTACTTTGTATAAGGTGGGCTTTTGTTCCTTTTTCTTTGGGGTAAAGAATGGGAGGGAGAGTTATCTTTTCAGCAATATTGTTTATCTCACAAATATATTTAACTACTAACTGTAAAATTGCTTTGCAAAATGCATCTTCTTGTGTCACTTAGGAAACTTCCTTTTGGTGTGAAGGAAAGGCGAAGAGGTGGGAGGGGTGTCTAAGATCCCATCTCGGGAAAAAGTTTCACTACAAAACATATTTTCCTCTACCAGAGGAGAGGATTACAAGAATTTTTTTTCTGCAAAAATCTGCCCGAAGCACAATTTCTGTGCTATAGGAAGGTCATCACAAATGTAGACACTGCAAGTCGGCAAAAGAGAGGTTTTGCTGGAAGAGAGGAAGACACTGTTTCCAGAACAGCACTGTTGCTTTTTTTGACAAGCGAAATCCAACCTTGCTGCATTGCCCTTTGAAAGAGTTTGGCTGTGCCTCAAGTAGCCCCTCATCAAAGTATCTAACCCCTAAATCACAGCTACTCCAACCTGCCCTGACCCTTTGCAAGCACTGTTAAAGGTCTTCATGCTCTGTTATAGG
>VYZV01000429.1:104060-117295 GCA_013401275.1 Pandion haliaetus | reverse complement strand
GGGGGAATTGTCCTGATGTTTGGTTTCCCTTCCCAATACCCTTGTGTGTTTTGTTTTTGATTTGATTTGTAGTAAATGAAATTGCTTTTGTTTCTTCCCCAAGTTGAGCCTGTCTTTTGCCCGTGACCATAAGTGGGGAGTGATCCCTCCCAGTCCTTGTCTCGACCCACGAGCGTTTCTTTATATTTTCTCTTCCTCATCCCACCGGGGTCGGGGCCTGGGGGAGGAGTGAGCGAGCAGCTGCGTGGTACTTTGTTACCGACTGGGCTGAAACCACGACGGTGCACCAAAGCCAGGCCAAGGCTGCTGTGACAGTCACAGCCCCTGGGGACATGCAGCACCACAGCATGCACAGCACGGCTCGCTAAGCTGGATAGATGGCAACTGCATCTTCCACTGCAAGACAGTGGTTTTGTAAAAATCACAGGCATGCTTCTCTCTGATTTTGGAAGTATTCCCCACTGACTTTGCAAATGCCTTTCGTGGAACCACTCTTGTAAATTTGACCAAAGGGGCTGGGGAAGTCTGCAGGGTCCAAAGCTGAGGGTGCAGTTTGCAGTCCATGATCTTTATCTGTTAAGAGATTGTACTAGAGTCTTTGCTTTAGGGAGCAAAGAGATACATGGCTGGCAAGAGAGGAAGCTTAAGCTGTATTCAGAGTGTTGCTGTTGCCAGAACATCTCAACACTTGAAAAAAAGTTGTTTACCCCCTCACTGTTTTAAAGGTTTGAAAGTCTTCAGTACTGAATGGGATTACCTCTTTATTTGTTTTTCTATTTTACAGATTAGCACAAGCCAAACTAAATATATAAATTCCATTCCAGAGAAAAAACTATTACATGCCTGCGGGGAAAAAAACAAAAACAAAGGAGCATGTTTACCTTAACTCTGCAATTTGAAAAAGCAATCTTGAGTGATTAAAAACACATGAAACAGGAAGTGTGCCCTTTAAATACCAACTTCTAATTGCAGTGATATGAATATGTAAATCTAATTAAGCACATTTAAGGATTAGGTATTTTATTAAAACTGCCTTGATGTAAATTGCACAATCAGGTCTTTTATTAAGACTGATCATCGATTTCCATTCTGGTATTTGTTAATAATAACTGACAAAATATCAGAGACTTACCATTTCTATAAGCACTGCAGTGATGCCTTTACAGTACAGCTAGATTGAATACCCTAGTGCTCATCTCCAGCATACTTGTGATATTATATTAATGCAGTCCGTGACGAGACTAAAAAAGAGCTTAATTTTAGCTGTAGAGAATAATATTTCTTAGAGCCTTAAACGGCAAGATGTAATCCAATTAGATGAGACTTCCAGTAATTTTGCCCTTTTTTCTAAACTGGTCCACACATCTTTATTGCAGTTAATTACAGCCACTCTTCAGTTGACCAAGATGAGAGCCTACATCTGACAACTGATGAGAGCAGCCCTGTTGGTTTTGGCTGAACCGCAGTCACATCCCACATGCAGTGAGTGTACAGACACACGCTATACCCCACTGTCTTCTCAGCTCAGAGGACAGCACTTGTGCAGAAGTCGAGCAGCTGCCTTGCGCTGAGCTCACTGCTTGTGCTTCAGCTCGCAGAGAGGCAGCCAGGCTTCGGTGGACAGAGCAACTACCCCTCCAAATGCTGGTTTGTCACAGTGCTTAGTCCAGCTCCACTGCTGTAAACATATTGTAACATGTTTGTCTAATTTCTTCTCTTAATTTGATTTCAGCGTCCAGCCACTGATCCTTATTACACCTTCCTCATAAGATTAAACCACCCTTTAATGCTTACTATTTCCTTCTCTGAAGACACCAGTGCACAGGCTAGTTCAGGCAGAGCAAAGGAGACACCGTATCATTTAAGCCAATCAGTTACAGGATTATGTGCATTATTTTGCCTTACAGAAATACCCAAAGCATCTGGATCAGAGTCTGCCCATTATTTCTCTTTCCCAACTATTGAGGTGCAAGAGATCTGTGCCAAGAAATCTTTAAACAAATTGTTTCTTCCCCAAGACTTACTGCTGTGTCTCTCCATTTCCTTCATCTGAAAACCAAATACTTTCTCGCCATTACTTCCTGTAATTTCTTCTTTTCATTTTCCAGAACAAGACAAACTGCATTTCTCTAATGAGAACACACTTCTCACATGTATGTAGACCCAGACAGCCAGGACATTTTGTAGACTATGGACAGCATTGTAAATTTTTGCACCTTAAAAAGAATGTTAAGTATAATTAAGTCCATGGTAAAGCCTCAGTGCTAGAGTTAAGAGAGTGCATGACGATTTGAGCTTTTAATAAAACTTACACGTGTAGAACCTGTACATGCAAGAAGAAACACACTCTAAAATATCACAAGTAAAATGGCAGGGAACACAAACTTATTCATTGTACTTAAAATTTCAATTTGTAGGGCCTATTAACAGTTATTCAGGACTGGCTTTTGAATTCTGAACATTTTCTCTTTGGCAATACTGAATAAAGGTAAATTAATCAAACGGAAGAAATATCTCACATAAGACCAAGACTAACACGCATACTATAATGAAGGAAAAAAAGAAGGAAAAAAAGAAGGAAAAAAAAAAAAAAACCCCAGCAAGGAAAAGGCTAGATCGTATTTATTTCATGTTTGGAGGGAAAAATCAGTTCCATCTTAATTCAATCCAAACCATTTTGCCTACCTCAGAAGTAAAGGTTTAAGGGCAACCTTTCTAAAAGTTAAAAGAAAAAGATTTCACAGACTGTTAAGTTTCATCTTCTGAACATCTTTTCCAGAACACTACACTAGTAATACCGAAATCCTCAACTTTCTCTTTCACTGAATTAATTACTGGTCATATTTCAAGCATCCATGTATACTACTTTGAATCAAAGGTGCTCAATACAGTTCTACAATCATTTACATGAACAATTCATCTTTTGCAGTCAAATTCAATTTTATACAGAGGTATTCATTCTTACACTGTTATTTAACAATCAGAGCCCACAAGAAAAAAGTAGAGGAAACCTGAAACAAGTCTTATTGTTGACTATTTCTGATAGCTGATCTACAGATGCAGTTACCATGCACATTTCTAAATGGGGGAAAATTGTAGTAAGACAACTCACTGATGCTCTTGGTGTGGGCTTTCCTCTTCATACAACAGGAATAGAGGATGATTAATAGAAATGGAGAAGAGGCCAGAATCAAGACTGGGAACACGAAACACGCAAGGTCCTAGTTTCTGCTAAGGGACAAAGTTCCACACAAAACTCAGGCTTTACCTCTCAAACGGCAAAGTCATTAATATATTAAGCAACTGTAACTACAGCACTCAGAAACCAATGGGACAGCAAAAGAAAAACACCAAGTGGAACGTGTAGGCACAGCACTGAGACACCCTGGAAACTTGTACACCCTTTCCAGAGTTTCAGAGCCTTTGGCTCAAAACTCGCTGTGGATTAAGGAGCAGGGCAATGTCTGTAAGATTACCCTTTGCACTGGCCCCAGTCCTAAGTCAAGAAAGGGAAAGCTGTATTTATATTTGTGCATTCTCTTGAAATCTTTGGAGACTCCCTGGCAGAAATGAACACGGGCATTTGCAAGTCTCCCCTCCTGCCGTGGCTTCTGCTCCATTCCCGTGCCTATGCATGTGTGTCCACGGCAGGTAGCCTGCTGCAAAAGGAAGGTGGTGATATCTTGCCTCCCGTGGGCAAGAGGGAACGGGCTCACTGACAGCTACAAGGATAGTGGTTCACGGGAACAAAACTGAATTCCCTTTAAGATCCTCAACTTTGTAGGAAAGTCAAGGCTAAGGCAGAACAGGATAGGATTTTGCAAGGAGATCATTATCTGGAGGTTTTAGTGCTCTCCCTCCACCCATACCTAAGGAGAGGAAGAGTTTGGTTCTTTATGGTCCTTCTCTTATCTCAGCAGCTTAGAAATAAAAATAACTGGAAATTACAGATGTCAGGTCAGGAGTGGAAAATCATTCTGACTAGGCCAGAATGCCAGGCCATCAGTACCCCTGAAATAACATGCTAGGGTTTATAATTTAAAATACCTGAGGCAAGAAAAAAACCCAACCAACAGCCTGGTTTATCTCACAGTTTATTTTTAAAACACTGTACCGACCAAATTCCTTCCTGAATCATACAGAGGGCAGAAACTGTCCTATAAACTACTACAGCACCAAAGAAGTCAGTTCATATTGATACGACATATCATCTTTATATACATCTGAGTGCACTGCTTGGCCCACTAAGTTTGCATCCTATGCCTTAAAAAGACATGTGGCTGCTGCAGGTCAGCTTTGGCTCATGTTTGCTCCTGTAGTCTCATGGCAAGATGGTCTCTTTGAATCCACGTGGCAGATGAGAACATTGCTGCTCTGTTCCCCCGTCGCTGTTGGTGATACTCAGGCCCCTCTGAGACAAAGCCCCCCCTCGTCAGCAACAAAGATTTTGTTTGGAAAGGTGTGGACAGGGTGGAATGGGAAGAAGACAGGAATTTAGGTCTGCGGTAAGATCTGAAGCATTAAATACACTTAAGTGGTTCACTGGCAACCTTGATTGCAACAAAGGCAGGTCAAGTGGAGAAAAATCCAGAACACAGTTTTGCTCCATGTAGAACTGTGAAAGGGATTTCAGTGGAAGGTCTTTTAGGTGCCTCACGTATGGCCTTGGTGACAATGGCACCTGATGAAGTGAGAGGCGTCTCCCTAGCCCAGGGTCAGGGTTTGCTCACAACAGCTTGCGAGCAGCCAGGGTCAGGAGTTTCACACAGCTCCCATTTCCTGAAGCTCCTCTTGCCTTTCGCCCCGACCTTCAAACTGGGGCAGAGCCACCATGTTGACATACCTCTAATTTAAATTCCTACTCAAACTGATTATGATATTCTCACTTCACTGCCCTTGAATGCAGCTGAATTAAGACACCAGGGTAATAAATGGGCTACTACATTAACAGTGATGTATCTCCCTGTTCCACAGAGCCAACATCAGACTAATTTTCATGGGGAAGTCATACTATCGCTAGACTTCACTGCCATTAAGAATCAGTTAAACGTTCATTAATAGGCATTTAAACTTTTACTAGGACATGTTTAGTAAAAAATTCTCCATTGGCAGAATAGTAATTGGCTTTCTAAATTTCACAGATCCCTTAAAAATGGTCTTTTCTATCTGCATGCCCCATTGCTCCACCACTTTAATGTACAGTTCATTTGGTAATCATGTACAGACAGACAGACAACTAATCCATTTCTTCTGACACTTTGTTTTAAAATCCCATTTAATATGATCACTTCCTAAGAGAATCAAGAATTTAGCACAAGAAAAATATGTAAATGGATGCATTTATCAACCTTAAAAGAAATACAAGAAAAGACTGTCAATATTCAGAAACTCACTGACATTCCAATAGAAATAGTCATTTCCAAGTACTCTCTCCAGGAGTGAAAACATAATGGAAAATTTAAGTCTGCTGTTCCCTGCTTCATGCTACTGTATCTCCTCATTTTAAAAAAATCAATAAAGGCTATTAATCATTTCACCCCATGCCCAAAGACTGTGAATACCTTAAAAGGTGAGCTGTAAAGGTCTGAGAAAAAAAAACGGAGAAAGGAAAAAGCAAAATTGCTATATAAACACACCATAATTAGGAAACAGACATTTCAAACTGATATTTAAATTATACACTGTCTTTCACCACATTTTTACAGATCTCGACCTCCTCAGTCGGTTGAAACACACAGCCACACAGAAGGATGGTTATTTCTCTACCCTTACTGACCAACCCAGGAGCAAAGAAAAGGAAGATAGGATTTTTATTCAGCAATCTAGAGCTCTTCCTTATCCTTTTTATCTTAGTTTTTTCCCTTAGTTTTTATATATAGGAAATAAAAATAAACAGAATCATAAAACACTGAATAAAATCAGCTTCCTTTCACCTTCTCGCAGACTCCTTTCTCCAGGATCACTCACTCAGGACACTCATTTTGGCAACTGAGTGCAGGTTGGTACATCTCAGCTGAGTGCAGAGCTGACCAAAAGTGGATCAGCAACTTCACAAGCCAGGAGGAGAAATGCCATTCTGCACCATGCCAAAGGGCTGCTAATCTCGGTTATTGCTGAGTCCATCTGCATCTTACACACAGGTTGTGACGCCAGGCTTATGCCCACAGCAGATCTGAGTAGATCCTCAGGAAAGGTAGATTGTATCACCTCCACTGATCACAGCATAGTTATACCATTTCAAACCACGTTGATATTTCATTATAGACATCAACGATCAAAGATTTTTTTATTCCTCCCAGCCATCTGTCAGTCTGTAAGTGCACAGCCATACAAACACTAACCCAGACCTCATGGGATAAGACAACGTATTTCACCTTAGAATTTTTCACCAGCAATTAAAGCAAGACCAGGTGACAAATACCACTGCTAAGGGGACCATCAGAGACCTCCCAGCAAATTCTTTACAAGTGTTTTTATGAAAGAGCAACACGTGCTCTTAAAATGTTGCATTCTCTGAAACTGCAACCAGCTCAACAAGAAACTTTAAAAATAACCGGATTTCTAGATGCTAACCTTTTCTAATTTTCAACACAAAACCTACTTAATACCAATGGGAAAGAAAAGCCCATGCCACTGAAAAGGTGACTTGCGTATTCACAGAGACAACATGACCTCATCACAGTAGCATCTTTAATTTAATGCTGCCTTTACTCCTCTTGTAATGCCAGCAAATTAAAGCCTTCACATTTTAAACAATTATTGATTTGTCTGATTTATGAATAAAAAGAAAGCTAAGTAGTTGAAATGTTATTTGGGCTTCAGCTGGAAATGCTTCTTTTTAATAACAGGCAAAGCCTGCCCTCTAGAGCATTGCTGTCCCTCGTTGACAGAAACCCATCTGCGTTAACTGACTTACACTCAGTATTTAGCAGAGAAAAGTGAACTTGTGGGTTTGCTTTAGTTCTTTCTCAGATGAATCGAAAGTGACAGATTTTTCAGTTAGAAGTATTTGAGCCTTTGAGCTAGGAAAAAAGTCTTGAGGCTCAAGGTTAAATCATAATGAATTCCTAGCTGCATGAGAAGGGACACGGGCAAAATCTAGCACAGGAATCCGAACGTGATGCCTTGGTACCACTGGAGCCGCCTCTGCAAAAGAACAAAAGGAACTGCCTCTCTGAGACACACCAAAGCCCATGTCGAGCTGCCATCCACCGCAGAAGATGGCATAAAATTCCCACAGATACAAAAATTTTACATGTTCCCAGCTGAACACCGCTGGCACAGTGCCTCAGTGACAGCACTTGCTGCAATGCACACCTGTATTACGACTCTGGTTACTACTATGACTGCATATAACAACGGCACTCAGTCCTACCTGGAGCTGCTGGCTGCACTCGAGAAGCATTTGCCCATCTCTTTGACAGAGCAACCTTGGGTTGTCCCCCCCTGCACCGTAGCAAATCTGACAGAGCACGCAAGAAGGGAGGGACAAACAGAAAAAGGAATAAAGGGATCCTTGCCATGTCCTTCCAGGGCTGCACCCTCCTTTGTCAAAGTAGCAAAATCAGTTATGTTGACATGTTAGTAGCAACACGTGGGGCACAGCAGCACGAAGAGAAACTTTCAACCCTCTCATCATACACATGGTGAGGCATATTTTACCTGCTTGGATAAGGCACAATCTGACCCAAGAACACATCACAGGAAATAGGAGCACACAGATGAAAATCATTGTCTGAGCTCATGTTGTCTTTGGGGTTATTTCAGACACCCTTTGAGGATTCAAGGCAGAGTACTTTACAAAAAAGGACAGGGTACTTTTTAACCCCAAAGTACTTCACTAAAAATGACAGGCCAGATTCTCAGGTCACTTCAGAAAAATATATTAGATTTGCCAACAGAAACCTTCTGGCCATGGTTCAAGCCACCTGGATACTAATACTTCCTGCACTGGCCCACTTCTACGCTTTCCTAGACCTCTCAGGCAGTGGCACTGTAAGATACACCAGGGACGTGGCAAAAGAAAAGGAGTTTTTTTTCCAAGGGATTCGTATTAGCCAGTCTTAGAATTTCAACACCCCACCATAAAAGGTAAGGAAAAATCTTGCGGTATCTTCATACAACAGCCTGAAATCTTAAGCTTTGATCTGGGACAGCCCATGCAGTGGGGAGAAGTAAAAACCAGAGTGTCATCACCCAAGGTGACTTACCTTCTTTCTCTGCCTGGATTCAGTTCTTCACCCTCACCTAGCCATCTTGCAGAGCAGGGAACTAAGCTACAGTCTGGTGTGGGAGGGAGCAATGGTTTGGGGTTTTCTTACAGGTAGCCTGCAGTTTGTAGTGATCTGTCAGAATGTGGAAAGAGCAAGTATTTGGCAGAAGGTAGGTGGAGGAGAGGTATTTGTGGTACATGACAGTGAAGGTTCAGGGCTGGGCAGACAGATGGAGGCTTACATCAGTGAGAACAGGCAGAAAATGAGAGCATCTTAGTGACATATTTAATTTCTGTATGCTTGTTCTTTTAGGCAACAACCTGAGCAGCTGCATTCATTTCATGCACAGACATCTCTAAGGATCCTCTCATATATGGAAATCACTGAAATCACAAATGAAATACATCTGTCTCCCTGGTGCATTGCAAAAGCCTTTTCACTAGGCACATCTACACAGTGCAGCAGACTCGGAAAAAAATAAGCAACAATGCACAGAAAAAATGCTCAATTGTGTTCCTCTGAGCCTCCTAGGAAACCTTAACTAATTACTGTTATTTAAAGAGGAAATGTAATTAAACCACTTGGGGTGGACAGAGCCCTGATCTGATGGGAGGAGGGCTGTGCAGCCATAGCAGATGAGTGTGGTATGGGAAAGTACATGTTTGCAGACAAGCTGTTAGATAGAGCTAAATTTCCCCTACCCACTTCCCCTTACCGGGTGAATATATTCCTAAACTTGCCCCAAATGTAATCATCGCTTTCTGTTAATCCTTACAAAGGTGCAAGAGGATCTTCTGATGACCAAAGGAATTAAAAATCTCACTTCTGCTTTGTGTTCAGTGCACAGCACAATTGACACAACACCCCCTTCCTGCCACCAGGAACCAGATCAGCAGCAGGAGCCCACCACCAAGAGCCAGCACCTTCTGCTTGGATGTGTCTTGCACAGCTCAGCTGATAAAAACCAGACAGAACACAGTGCCAGGCAATACAGATGCAGACCACTTCCTTTTTACTGTACTTGTACACATAGTAATATTAGCTATTCTAGTTTTATTCCTTGTAACATTTTTTTTCTGTCTATTTTGGGAGCTGGAAAATTTCAGCTGCATTAATATGCTTCAGTCCCCAGTCTCATGAGAAAATGTTTGTGTTCCTCAGACAGAATATGAATCATTGTAATGGACTAACTTAGCTTCCACTTCTACATAATAATGTGAGATGCATAAAGTACCAACAATCTGAAATGCATACTTAATTTACATTTGGACAAAACTGAAATGGCACATACAAAGTATTTGCCTTTGTTAAAGTGCTTTTGCACTTCTATGAGCTTCATTGATGTCATTTAATGACATTTCCCTTGCTGCTGAAAAGGCCACCTTGTAAGCAACAATAATGCTGGACTTTGAAGATCTGAACCATAAGATGCAGTGACATGAAAACAAAGACATGTTGTGTTTATCTGATCCTTGCACTTCCCATCCTACTTGGATTTGAAAATGGGGCATTTAATAGCAGAGGCGGGCAGATCTGCAGAAGTAAATGTGCATTCAGTTTTACGGTTTAGTGAGCAAAGCCTAGCCTTCCTTCATGTTTGGAAATTTTGTTGCCTTCTTGACTAACTTGAATGTCTATGAACATTTCCATACCAGGCTAATAATTCTATGGCATTTCCAAAAATGGTCACAATGTGAACTGGTAAAATAGCAGAGTGTTTAAACCTGAGAACATTTTTATTGGATAATTTCAGATGAACTATCACTTCTATTTTAGTTGCTGAACATTACACATGCTGTTGTGTTACTTAAAGACTTACACAATTAGTAGATCTAGATGAAACTGATAAGCCAAATGTGATGGCTGAATTTTTCCCTGAACATTTTCAAGTGACATGGCATTGGCATTAAAAAGAAATTTCAGGAATCAGCTTCCAAAATGGCATTTCTAACAGAAAATTTTTTCTATTGAAAATTTTCTATGGAAGTACAGTATCAGCTGGGGTTTTTTATTGTGCTGGTGTGCTGGTTTTGGCTGGGATAGAGTTAATTTTCTTCATAGTAGCTAGTATGGGGCTATGTTTTGGATTTGTGCTGAAAACAGTGCTGATAATGCCGAGATGTTTTCGTTATTGCCGAGCACTGCTTAGAGAGCCAAGGCCTTTTCTGCTTCTCACCCCACCCCATCAGCGAGTAGGCTGGGGGTGCACAAGAAGTTGGGAGGGGACACAGCTGGGACAGCTGACCCCGACTGACCAAAGGGATGTTCCAGACCATACAACATCATGCTCAGCATATAAAGTTGGGGGAAGAAGGAGGAAGGGGGGGACGTTTGGAGTTTCTGTGTTTGTCTTCCCAAGTAACCATTATGCATGATGGAGCCCTGCTTTCCTGGAGATGGCTGAACACCTGCCTGCCCATGGGAAGTGGTGAATGAAGTCCTTGTTTTGCTTTGCTTGTGTGCACAACTTTTGCTTTATCTGTTAAACCGTCTTTATCTCAAACCCTGAGTTTTCTCTTTTACTCTTCTGATTTTCTCCCCCATCCCACCGGGGCGGGGGGGGGGGGGGGGGAGTGAGCAAGCGGCTGTGTGGAGCTTAGTTGCTGGCTGGGGTTGAACCACGACAGTTATTCTGGTTTAGACACAGAAAATGGCTTTCTAGAACAGTTGTTAATACCTCTCACACATCCAAACTAATTAAGAGACTGTGTCCAGCAGGTCAGGCACAGTGGCAGACTTGGATGGGCAGAAAACTCTTTGTCCTCTTCAACACTACTTCTCTGCTACTATTGGTCCTCTACTGTGAAAAATAGCTATTTTATTCCAGAACCTGGAGGGCTAAAGCAGGCACAATCAACTTCCATGCACCCTACCTGCAGCTGCTGCTACCAAATCATTAATAGTACCAATAAATTAGTGATAAGCAAACACAGAGCCACACCCTCAAGCAAAATTAATCAAAGTGGTTCTTTACTCAGCTAAGCCCGTATCAGCAGGCCAAACTCTCAAGGGAACACTCCAAGGGGGAGTTACACGAAGCAAAAAGTTAACTAAGTTCAACTGCTTATTAATGTAACGAATATGCTAACTTAGAGTTTTGAAAAATTATTTTCAATGAAGTATTCTTTCCAGAATTTAAAGTGAGAAACTTCAAAATTTTGGCAGCAATATTTCTCAACTTTGATCTCCTGTATGAAATAATAATAGGAAAAACATGGCATGAAGCCCATTTTAATCAAATTGGGACTTTAAGTCTGAAAACAGTCATATGTTCTTTAGACAATGACTGTTATATGCAGATCTAGAGAAAAGAATTTCAGTAACCTTCCCAGCTAACACAGAGCTCAAACTCGGTCATTATATTCACTTTATTAAACTGATTTTTCACCTTAATTATACATGGATAAGGTGACTTACAGTGGAGGAATGATGAGCTCTGTTTCGCCACTTTGGAAGAACAGATCTGTATAAAACCCACAGCAGTGGAGGTTGACTGGAAGGATATCTTTCAAACTGAACGTCATTCTGCATTTATGGTCAGCCATAACATTTCTTCCACTGCTGCTGAAGTTGCAGATGCCTTCCTATCAAAAATCTGTATTTTTTGTAATATTTGTAATTCAAACATAAAAATTTTCTCTGACTGAGACACAGTATATAGACTTGCCAGCTATGTTCTGCCTGTATTTCACACCTTTGCAGTATAAACACAGGTTTAACCTGTAGGAAGAAATTGGCTTGGTTAGTAGTTGAGAAACATTTGACAGCATTAAGAAAATACGTTTGGCCCTATCTTGGAATAATGTAAGCCTGAAAATGCCAAAAATGAAGACATTTGAGGCACTTTGTAATGAACCTTTTGCTCAAAAGCCAAATCTCAGAACACAACAAAGCTAAATACTATCAACTGTTCACTGGCATCTTAAGACAACTTAAATTTTGAATGCACACACATCCACCAGCCTTTTCTGTCACCAAGCCAGGGAAGGCAGAAGGAAAGCTAGCAAACGGGTCAACAACGCCTCCAACTCAGAGCTCATCCCCAAGAGATTCTCTCTCAAACCACCAGCTCTCTGAAACGTGTAAGGAGGAGAGGAGGAGATAGCACAAAGGAAGGGCCAAAGGCTCCAGTGGTGTACAAATCCTCCTGGCTTTTCATCTGATGCAGAAAATAGAAAGAAATGCTGATTAATATCAGCACACACAGCAACACTGCCACTTCTCACACCTACCCTGTACTTCCCTGTATCTCCATGTCTTCCACCTCCAGTGGAGAAAGACCAAATCTGGGATGTAGCCCCTGGGTAGGATAAACAGTGGATGTACTTGTTGCTGTTGTAGTGTTTGCCATTTATCAGTCTCATAAGATACAACAAGAGGAGCACATAACTAGTCATCAGTTTAATAGTAGCAGAGGTGAGCTGCCTCCAGAAAAGCCAAGAAAAAGGAAGAAAAGCCGAGTCCTGTTCACCAACCTTTTGTCTCATATTCCACATAACATCTGGAAGTTCAGAGAGTACATAACAGTCCAGTTATCAATGCTGTAAATTACATTGAAAAGACTAGGCCACCTGTTATGTGGCAGGAGCCATTACAAACTTGGAAAAAACTGTACCTTTTTGCAAGAAAGGAATTGAGGGCCACTGACCCAAAATGACTCCCAATCGCTTGAACAAGGAGATTTCTGCCAGAAAGCTCTCTTGCCTTTGAATGACCTAGTTTTTCCACAGAAACTTACATAGGAAGCATAAGGAAGATAGAGCTACATAGGCCTATTCTAGTCATGTCACCATGAGAAGAGCTCCAGGGCCTCAGCCAGCCAAGCAGTGTTCTTCCGAATCAATGTGAGCTATTCCATCCTTGTAAGGGGAGGACTTGACAGAAGGAAGCAGAGGTGGGAGAAGGTCTTGACTTCAAAGCCATTGCACAAGAGGTCTAAGAAGAGAGGAAGATCAGATGAAGGACTGTGCTCTTTCCCACAAACCTGAAACTTTGGTGGACTCTGAGGGGGAAGCACAAAAA
>VYZV01000429.1:93492-104046 GCA_013401275.1 Pandion haliaetus | reverse complement strand
AAAAAAAATTTTTTTTTTTTCTAAGCTCCCATTCCAGCATTTGACATCACACACTGTATGAAGCAAAAACTGCAGCCTGGTGATGAGTAAATCTAAGTTGCTGGTCCTATAATCAAAGAATCCATAGTCCCAGGTTTCACAGCTGAAAAGCAGTCAGATGCATGATCTGAGCTTGGAGACACCGGCCACATCATCAGTCCCTATCCAGATCAGTGGCACTTACCAGAACAAGATACCAGTGACAGAACCTTGTTACAACAGATAGGTACCTTTTCAGACAGCAAAACTGATTCAGGTTTTGACAATAAAATACAGCTTGTCTATTCTGTGACTGTAATGGATAACACAGGTAGCATTTCACCTTGACTGTTGTGATAACAGTAACATAATAGAAATTCATTCTGAACAGAACCCTTTCTGCAGGAATACAAAGATATGTTAATGACACACTGGTACTGAATTTGGATTCTATCTATCCTAAATGATATTTTTATGTCTAATTCACATCCTGTCCACGTAAAATGAGGAGACAGTCTTTTGAAGGCACTGTAATTACATCAGGTCAACCTGATAGAACAAAATCAAGCCATTATGAGTACAGGTTGGAGCCTGGGTAGGTGCCCAGCAAGCACAGACCGGAGCAGATTCACTGCCTGCTGTATTTACAAAACAACAGCAGATATTATATTGTTACATTTAAGTGATGCTGATCCAGAATAATATAGTTAGGAGGTCATACGCTATGCTGGTGCCATTGTCTACTGGATAAAATTATAATTGTAAAATTTAATTTTTCTCATTTCAAATCTTTAAAGTAAGATTGGAAGCACAGAATTAACACTAATTTATCATTATACATACCATGTATGACATTTCTAAACTATTTTTATGCTAACTAGCTTATGATATATGTATTTTAGGGAAAAGAAAAAGAAAAAAAAAACAAAAAACAAAAACAAGAACTGTACTGTGCCATAATGAAAAATAAAGAGGGTCAGGGATGCTACTGAAAAGTATTAGAGCTTCCTTCCAGTACAAGTCTTTGAAGCTAGAGATCTTTCATGTTTTATAGACTCTAGGTCTGATTCTTCTCTTGCTGAAAATGACTTTACATGACAGGAATTAGGTAACAGAGTTACTCCTGTCTCACATGAAAGGGAAGTCAGAGTTTGGGCACCTGAGTGAATGCTACCAGATCCTCTGATCCTCTCAAAGCATTCTCCTGAAGTGGCAGGGGAATAAATTGTCCCCATTTCCATACTATATGCAAGTGCGAGTGTTCATTCTTACTGCTTGAGCCCTTGTGTATCTCAGCCCAAAAATGACAACTTCACAGGCTCCTGAAGTCTCCCATCTTAGTGAACTGCTTTTAAAGCACTCTTATAACAAAACCTTTACTGATTTTAATGGTTAAAGTTGTTTGGGTTTTTTTAAACAGGAAAAAGGAAATAATAGAGGAGTGCCTTTTCTGTACGTTTATAAAGAAAGAAAAGATCCTTTTGCTCTTTTTCCCTTCCACAATTTCTCAGAACAAGCTTGATCAGGCCACAAGGATTAAAAATGTGCAATATCAATTCAGCAAAGACAAAAAAAGAACAATCAAAAATAAACTGTCACATTCAAGGCTGAGGTTTGTTTAAAACCACAGACTTCTCTTTTGACAGTCCAGCTTCTAAAGCCAAAAGGCACAAATTTCATCACTACAAGTAGGATTTAATAAAGGAGAGGGAGAAGTAGGGCTGCCTGCGACCCTAAGGATCCCTCCTGCCCAAATTCCTATGCATTTGGGGCCCCACCGGTACAGTGGCGGCTCCAGTGAGCCAGGGAAGGTGGCATGAGACCGGCTTCAAATGAGAAAGATTCTGTAGGCCAAGCTTTCTGCATGGAGCAGAACTCTCCATGGATATTCTGATAAAGGAAGCCTTCAGATCTAAAAATATCCACAGAAGACACAAACTCAAAAGAGAACAAAACTGATTAGCAGGTTTTGCATCTGATTTTAAAATATGCATTGTTTAAACTGGAAGCGACGTTTTGTCAGGAAGCCAGCTTTGCAATTCCTTTTATTTCATTTTTGTGACAAAACCTAGCAGCACGTCATTTGCAGTCCTCCCTTATTTATTAATTCCATGAATAAAAGATTTTTGTGGTGACTAATTCACCCTGACTTTTTGGCCACCAATCCTGCCCTTTTTATTCCTTTAGGGAATGGATTTCCTTCAAAATTTAAATGGCAGGACTGAAGAACACTTTAATGATGGTGTGGTACACAAGTGGCACCATTCTTCCTTGAGGAACTGATTTACCTGCCTCAAGATAAAACCCCAGTGCTTCAATTAAGGAATTTAAATTATTCACAAAGAGGAAAAAAACCCACATATCTTTGTCAAACGTTGCCAGCCATTTCCATAGATGATGCGACTAGGCACAATAAAATAATACTAATTTTTACGCCAGTTAGCACTGAAGATGAGAGTAAATCACTAGTCACAGCAAAGGTGGAGGAAGCCCCATACAAGTACTTAATGGGACTTAAAAAGGTACTTTCTTAGCTTGAAACAGTAGAAATACACTTTGTATCACCCTGTGACAGGAGGAGCCATCTCTCTATAGATCTCAGCACTCCCAAGTTACTTTAACTACAGCAAACTTTCTTTTTAATTTTAACAATGTGACTATGCCAAATAACCCCGGGTAAAATGAAGAAATTGTGTCCCCAGTGAAGTTAATGACAAGCCACTCATTCATTTCAAGAGATCCAAGATCTCAGCCCCACTTTATTATTCTGAAGTGGATAATCGACTTTTCACCTACTATTACTCCAGGACAATGCAGAATTTAATTCAAACACCTGTAGCCAAGAGCAGCCGGTGTCCTTCAGATCAATGCACAACCCTGCAATAGATAATCGTGGAACAACCTGACAATGGGAAATTTCCTTAAAACCCAGAAGTTTCATCAGCATTGAATAAGCTCTAGAATGAGTTATTACCTTTCCTCAAAAGCCACAGGAACTGGTGCCAGGAAACTCAAGCATAAAACGTTTTTCTGTGCAATAAAATTGAAATAAGTAAGGAAAGCATTTATCACCTTCATTCTCACCTTAAAGTCAATGGACTCCCAGAATCTTGTTTAAAAACATATTCCCTCCATGTTGGGTGAGAGAAAGGCTGCAGAGTTCCTGCCTGAGCAAAAGAACTGTCACACTTTAATCCCAGAGCTGCTAGCACTTCCCTATTGAACTCACTGCCAGGAGGAATTTCTGAAAGTGAACCTGCATGCAGCTGACTATAATTGCTCTGAGCAGCATCTCAGCTCAGCTTTTTCCTACTCTCCTTTTCAAAGAACAGGGTTAGCACTCTGGCCCAGGTGCGTATTGGTGAAGAACGGAGAGAGACCAGAGGACAAGGAGTGTGAGTTCTGGGACCGAGTTTTCATCAAACTATTATGCATAATTTGTACATTGATGTTTTACCTCTGTGCACTGCAGAAAAATCAAACCATGAAAACAAACTAAAAATGCAAAGTCGATAAAGTAACACTTGCCCCGAAGTAAATGGTACAGCCATTAAAGAAAGAAATCAAAGTCTAAAAAGAGGAAAGCACACTGTAACAATGGCCATTGGACTATATTAAGGGCTGGGAAGACTGAAATGGAAACATGTCACTGTCACATCCATCCCTACGAGACATGCAAGTAGGCTCACAGCTTCCAACGGTCTCTGTACGGTCAGAAAATTACAGTTTTGTACTTTATTTCTTTCATATTAGCGATTCAGAGAGAGCACTGAAGCATTCTTAAACATGATTCTATGCAATAACAGTATTAGAGAGATGCTGTGTGTGGATACTGCAGAAACCAAAACCAAAGACAAAGACGTTTTAGACTTCAGCCTTGACATTTTCCATTTACACTTTGTATCACAAAATAATGAACTGGTGTGTTAACAGCAACACAGGCAACAGATGTCATTCCCTATAACCTCTGCTGGAGCGTGTGGTGGAAGGCTTAGGTGAGATACCTGGAGAAACCAGCACTTGTTTTAGACGAGAGTAATTCCAGATCCAGCTTCTCTTCAAAAGTACCCAAGATCCTCAGAATGCCACACTCCTTCAAAATAGTTTCTCCATGAAAACTTTGAAATAGTTTCTCCACTCTGTCACACTCCGTTTCCCAAAACAGCACACATGGGAAGAGTACAAATGACTCCAAGAACATGGGACACCAAGAAACACAGTCAAGAAAAAACTACAAGTTACATTACTTCAGGCTTCTTTTCATGGAACCATGGAATCATTTAGGTTGGAAAAGACGCTTAAGATCATCAAGTCCAACTGCAAACCTAACGCCACGAAGTCCACCACTAAACCATGTCCCTAAGCACCACATCTACACCACTTTCAAACACCTCCAGGGATGGCAAGTCAACCACTTCCCTGGGCAGCCTGTTCCACTGCTTGATAACCCTTTCGGTGAAGACATTTTTCCTAATATCCAATCTAAACCTCCCCTGATGCAACTTTTGTGACTTCATATCTCTTTACATCTTAAAGCCATAGTCCTGTGGTCCCATACATACAGAAAGCAGGAGCAAGAGATGGCTTGATTTTCGCAAGTGGTGAAATTCAGGATTTGACGATCAGCATTAATTCCAGGCTCAGTTTTCATTAATCTAGTGACATCTGCGACTCTTGACTGGAGGTTGCTACAATCCTTTTGCAGGAAGACCTGATCACTTTCGACTTCAGGATTACTTTTGCACTGCTGCAGAATGCAGATCTAATCTTGCTACACCAGCTATGGAGTTGGTATTTTAACTCTAGGTGTCGACGTTGAAGATATGGCACCCCATTTGTCATATTCTGGTTTTACGCATGCTACTACAGGAACCTTTGTCACTAGGACAAAGGCCAAAATAAAGTGAATGCAAGATAAATATTCATTGAGAGCACAACTAATAGGGTTTCACAGGGATTAAGTCAGGAAATTGGAAAACAGCATGAGAGAATATATTATTAAATTATGCATTTCTCGCAGCGTATGAATAATATAGAACTGAAATTGATAGACAAAGCTCTAGATACCACCAGCATTATGTGGAAAATAATAAAGTAATTGTAAATACTGCACAATCATTTCAATTAATTATAGCAAAAGACAGCTTCACTCAATGCTTCAATTTTCATTTACCTATCATATAATTTGTAGGTGGAAAAAAAATCATGATTAAATTACACCCCATAAACACTCCCAGAAGATGATGTATCAGCATAATTTAAGGGATCAGAATTGAAAATTAAAGCTTAGTTTTCTTCTATCAGAGCTCTGATGTTTTTGGATGAATAAATGTCAGAGACTGCAACAGCATACGCTAGTTACCAAGGATATCCTTACTGGGCTCAATCATAAAGTTGCTCCCTGTAGCAAGGATTAAACTCTGGCTCCACTGAAGTCAATGGCACAAGGGTTTTTCCCATCATGCTTCTAAAGGTGCAGTCTATAAGTAGGTGAAAGTATGAAGCACCACAGCAATTAATCTTACATCAGGAGTCATTTTTCTTCCCGAGATTCTTAACTAATGGAGTAACAAAATAATGAAAATGAAGTCCTCTGATATAACGTGATTTCAAAAAGCCCCTGATAATCTCTCTATTACCTGTAATTAAAAATTATTGAATATTTGCAGTCCTCGTTCATCTGCTCTCAACCTACAGTGCTAACCCTGCCTATGTACGGTCAGGTAATTTCCAAGTAAAAATGATAGCCCGCAGGGCACATTTTAAACAGTGAGTAAGTGTGAAAGAGACAGGTAAGTGCTAATGGGATTTTCAGAACTGTTTTCAAACAGGAGTTACATCCAACATGATTTTGAAAAATCTCACTTAGCACCTAGCTGGAGTGTTACCTCCTTGAATTTCTAAGACCCACATGACCAAATTTTATGATACCTGTGACGTACTTAGCACATGTTTAAAATCCAGTGGAACATACAAGAATCGATCTATGTATTACTAATTAATTACAAAACCTCAGTGAACTGTGAGCCCTGGGCCAACCTGGAAAGGTATCACATGCTCGTGTATTTTTTTTTTTTCTCAGCCATGGAATTTTAGGCAGAACTAACAGAAGACAGGGGACAGCAGTGATTAAAGAACCACCACCATGCTATGGCCAATTGACTTTAGGTGTTTAATTTCCACCTCTAGGGTATTAAAAAACAAGCTTTTATGGATTTACCAATGATTCCATAATCAAATTCAAAGTGGCTGTTTCATAACTGCGGATTGTTAGTTGAAGCAATGACAAAGCCTTCAGCTGTATGATTTCTGGCATTAACCACCACCTCACTCTGAAAGGTCTTGTATGTGGCCCGTGCCTCTTCCTAAGCATTTATTTTGCTGCTACTGGAAAAGTACACAATAATATTTTAAGGGAAGATCATCAGTTTATAGTTTTAACTGCTTATCTGGCCTTTAAAACAAACATTAACAACCAGAAACCCTGTTGGATTATTAGCAACTTCTGGCTTTAACAAAAAAAAGCGTTGCCCCTAACTCAGCCCAAGAGAGCATCAGCTTCAGGTGAGAACTCAGTGTTCAACATAAATTCTTCCTGTCTCTCAGTCCCCCTCTTATATGTTTTTTATTAGCAACATCATAAAAGCAATACTTTGCTTTCAGCCTGCATGCCTACAGTCTCCGTTATTCTTACCTTATTTAGCAGCTGAAGCTTGCACTTCAGAAACACTGCACTTGCCTGGATATGGACTAAACTGATGTAAGGAAAAAGGGGTCAAGATGGGATTATATAAGAAAAGCATATAGTAAACTAATTCTAAAGTCTTTTCACATCTTTTACACGGCTCTGTCAGCCTCAAGCAGCTTCTGCTCCCTTTAAAGTTACTCTATGCTATTAGGCCATTATAAAGGCTTTGGGGAGAAAAGGAATCAGTACCAGACATCGTTGATTGAGATCTACCATTTTCCTAGTTCCTCAAAATAAGCGTAACAACTCTATTCTTCATTACAGAACTTCAGCAGGAAATAAAGTAACAACTGTAGCACACCTAAGGGTAATACACTTGTAACTCCCACTTCCAAAAAAACGGCAAACCTATTGATTTATCTCTACAGGAAAAGGAGCTTCAGTTCTGCAAACAGACTCTCAAAAAATATCTACCTCTCTTGTGACGCAGTGTGGCCAGTGGCTGCAGAAGCCAGCCTTGGGAACTAGGGAATAGCAGAAAGTCAAAGCACTTACAAACCAAAAGTAAATTTATGGAAATGCTTATGTTGCATAGGCCTAAGACCCACACAGGAAAGGAAAGAAAATGAAAATGCAAAAAATAGCAGAGAGAAGTTCTGGAGCCAAGAAAGCACAGGAGGACTCAGTAAAGCTCCAAGGCACACCATTGGCAATAATAATAAGAGTGCACTCCTCAGCACTTGGCCTGTGCACTACAGTCCAGGGTTTGAACAGCACAGGTCCCTGTATGGGATCTCTGCACTCATTTGAGCTGTGTCCTCCATGACATGGGTTGACAGTGTTCCTGAAAGACGTACTGTACCACCACGTTAGCAGGGCCAGGGTGACCCCTGCAACACTAATTTCAGAGGCAACATTAAGACACTTGTATGTATGTTTTGTTCAGAAGAGCACCTGCAATACGCTTTGGCAGCATTCCAGAGCAACAAAAACTACCAAATCTCTCCTTTTTCACTCCTAAGAAAGCAGAGATAAGCGCCACAGAAGGGTCTTACCAGATGTCTTGGGCATTTGCAAGGAATAAAGAAAGGTTACATTGCCTCTTGTTGCACAAACACCAGCCAGTTTTCAAAAGTGTCAGTGCAGCTTCCAGCTCTCTAAGCAAGAAGAAGCTTTATCGTCTGCGGCATGAGAGAAGAATGTCAGGATTGTGTTCATGACTAATGACTTCATGCTGTAATGCTTCAGGACTACACCTGGAGTTAAATAACTTCAGAAAATTAATTGAAGAGTTATCCAAGCAAGAAGAGGGTGAAAAGCTTCAGGACTGCATCCTGCACTTCTAGATACACATCAATATTTGCCTCAATGTCTCCCTTGAGCTTGTAGCCTCTGGTGTGGTGAAATTTGGATATGATGGGGAGGGGAAGAAAAAAAGAAGAAAGGAAAAAAGAATCACCTGAAAAGAGAGATAAGTAAGTGGGGAAATTACAAAGCTGGCTTGTGCAGTAAAAAGCCCAGTGTATAGAATCGATTGAAGCTTTTAATACACGGGAACAAGGGTCTCATTTTAGCTGCTGATCAGTTTAGATTCACGGCCACAATAAAGACTATGTACCATGGTTGCACCTCCTAATTATTAACAATGGTTTCTACTTAAGAGTCCTTGTTTCCTTAAGATAGAGTCCATACACTTAGTGATTTCTCACCTGATGAGCACTATTCAGACAAAGTTCACAATAAGACATCACAATAAATTTCATAAATTAGGAGACTTTTATGTCAACAATCCCTCCAGCTCACAAAAATTTAATTCATTGAGGAAAACTTTTTGAAAGCATACGGCCTTGAAAACAAGGCAAACAGAAGAAAACTCTCAACTAAAAAAAGAGGAAAGTAAAGTTCATGGAAAGATCAGTAGTTACAGACACCCACACTTCACAAGACAAAAAAGGAATACATTCACATAGAAAGAACAGCAGGTGCTGATATTATTGTCTGCAGAACTGTAGCTTATCCGTAACTGTCCCATTCAATAAAAGGCAAGAGTTGCCCATCTCTGACCCCTGGATGCTATCAACAGCTGACACTGAAGCATGGCATTACTAGAGACTGCCTGTATCAGGATAGCTATCTGCCATTTATCTCCTCTGCCATCAAGAACTTGTTTGTGCAGATCCCAAAACAAAATTTGGCAGAGAAACTGAATCAGAATTAAAACAGCCTGAGGAATAAATTCTTCTGCTTCCTATAGAGAACGTTTCTCTAGGACAAAAGCAGGTACTGAATATTGAAAATGCGTTTAGCAAACTGTACTGCAGGTACAGTCAGGTAGCCAGGAAAGAAGCTTAATTTACCTAATAAACTGAACAGTTACACGTGCAGGCCCCTCCTGCATTCAAAAAAACAAGGGTCACTTCCATTGCTCTTAAGCAAGAACACAAGATTTGCAAATGCAGAATTTGTGTAGTAAGAATCTATGCTAAAAAGTGCCTAAATGGGCAGTATTTTCCTCAAACTCCATATGGCCAGTCTATTGTATGAGATCCTCAGCTGATTTAAACTGCTGCATTGGTGGCAGGGACATTAAGAGTAGCATCAATACACATCTTCCCACGTGCTCCTTCCCCAACACGTACGGTTTGCTGGTTTACATAGAAGGAACAGAAAAGACTGCCGTCTTGTGGCTTTGCCAATTACTCCCTTATTACTGAAGGGAGGATTTCTGCTTTCTGGGGTGCAGAAATCACAGTTGTTCCTGATGCTGGAACCAAGACAGACATTTTCCCCTACAGTCATGCAGGAAGCAAAGCTAAGTCCTCCTGTATGTGACTTCCTCGCTGCAGTAAATGAACTTCATCATTATGCTCTTGCCAGTCACTGAAACTTAAAAACTGGCCATCATCCCTGACAAAATCTTTAATAGTTCTGTGATCACTACGTGTGTGCCTCAGTTTCTTCCTTTTGCCTTACGCTGTTTAGAAGGGGCGATAATGGACTAAACACTTAGCTTGAGGTAAGAGCTTAATGCGAGTGTGGTGTGTGATAGCCCATTGGGACATATGGTGGCCCTTCACACTTAGGAAAGATCTTACGCTCTACACTTGATCAAATCAACCCTTCTTTCCTGGAGAAGGAACAAAGGATATATGGAAAACATACGCTGCTTTTTAAGATGAGAACAAGAGGATGGATTTCAGCAGCAAAAATGCTGCATCGTGGTCTCTTCGCTCAGGGCGCTTGCAAAGAGTGCTGAATACTCTGACCAAAGACACACACACCTCTTTTATCACCAGATAGACAATATGTGCTGACCTGTCGATAGAGAAAAATGACTCCTTGTCGTGGTTTCGGTTTCAGCCCAGCCGGTAACAAAGCACCACGAAGCCGCTCGCTCACTCCCCGACCCCTCCCCTGGCCACGTTGGGATGAGGAGAAAATACAAAGGCAGTGTCGTGGGTCGAGACAAGGACTGGGAGGGATCACTCCCCACTTATGGTCACGGGCAAAAGACAGGCTCAACTTGGGGAAGAAACTAAATCCATTTCATGTACTACAAATCAAATCAAAAACAAAACACAAGGGTATTGGGAAGGAAAACCAAACATCAGAACACCTCCCCCCACCCCTCCCGCCTTCCCGGCTTAGCTCCATTCCCGGTCCTTTCTACCTCCTCCTCCCCCCAGCAGCATTGCAGGGGAACAGGGGATGGGGGTTAGGGGGTCAGCTCCCCACACATCATCTCTGCTGCTCCTTCCTCCTCAGGGGGAAGATTCCTCACTCGTCCCCTGCTCCACCGTGGGGTCCCTCCCACGGAAGACAGTCCTTCACCAACTTCTCCAACGTGG
>VYZV01000429.1:80345-93241 GCA_013401275.1 Pandion haliaetus | reverse complement strand
GGGCTCGGCCTGTGCCAGAGGCGGGTCCAGCGCTTGGGAGCCAGGGAAGCTTCTAACAGCTTCTTAAAGGAGCCACCTCTGTAGCCCCCTCCCCCACTACCAAAGAAAACCACACCACGCAAACCCATAACACTCCTCTAGCTGTAGTTCCCTGCTATGAACCTTGATTCTCCTTAAGGGTAAGGGAAACTCATTCAGAGTTGATTCAGTTCTTTCTGGTGGATCCCTGGGAGCAGTCTATGATGATACTGTATAACACCCAGTGGCAGTGTTAGAGGAACTGGGCATGGCAGCAGAAGAGGGTAATTCACCTTTCAGCAAAAGCCATACCAGGCCAGCTCTCTGGGGTGTTATTTAAAGAGGCTTGAGAAGTAGAGCTCTGATCAAAAACTTGCAGAAAAAGTTAAACATCCCTCTTCATCTTTGCACTCACACTATATCTAAACATTACAAATTCTTCCTGCGTAACATATCGAAGGTATCAACTTGCAAGATCACATAGTCAAAATTCTCAAACAAGCTCTCATTCAATACTCATCTGTGTATTGGAGACATCCATTTCTTTAAATGCGTTAGCAGCCTGGGGGCCTCATACGCACAGCAGGCCCAAGAAGCGAATACCCTGCTCAGACAGAGCAAAGCTGGGATATGTCCGCAGCCAACAGCACTGGTTACATCTGCTACTTTTAATGTCCCAAAAGGTCGTGGACTGGATGATGACCTTGCCCATGGAGGAAGAAGGAATCAGCTCTATCTTTGCCCTGACAACTCTCTAGCAGTACTCCACTGAGGCCATTTCTGTCCAAGGCAGGGTTCCTGCCATGCAAGAGCACTTGTAAAATCTCTTTTGACTTGTCTATAGCATTCCCTCAAGTTTTTCCTCCAATGGAGTCATAAATCTGTCAGTTTCTTGGAGTTTGTGGCAATGAACTATACAGCAAATTCAGCTTTAACTTCACTTTAGCATACAGATCATTTATAAATATGCAACTGCTAACTAACAACTCAAGCGAGGCAAATGCATTCAGCAATATTGTATTGTACTGCTGGGGAAAAAGGGTCAAGAGGGCCTTGGGAGGCAAGGTGCCTCCCACTCACAAAAATTAACATTTAAAATAACATTCAGAAATCAGGTTTAAAATTCTGTAGAGAGTCACAGATAACAGTGAGGTTGAAATGTTATTCCAGGCAGCAGAGAGTTACACTTCATAAAGATCTGCAATAATCAGATGATGCAAATCCCAGCACGTGGCATCAGACCCAGGCAGCCAGCACAGGCACTCTGGGCATCACCCTCTGCCTCCCCAGACTGCAACCCCATCCGCTGTGAGTTGACCACCAGCAGCAGCCGCTCCCAAGCACAGAACCATCTGAAACAAATGCTTACAAATGGCATATTTTATTCCTGACACCTACTTTTTTCTTTTAACGTTGTTCAGGTTCCAGCCAGGGAAGCTGGAGTCACGTGTTGACAAGTGAGCTCCTAGCAAATAATTAACTTTGAAATAGCCCAGATAACTCAAAGGTGTTTAGGCTGTGTACAAATCCCCACAGAAATATAAAGGAAAACTGCTGCTTTCTAATATAATCACTTGTAAGGATAAAATGAATTTTTAAAAAAACACCTAAAATTGCCAAATCAGAGTGTTTCTTAATATTTGCTGTAATAACACAAATGAGCAATTGGTATAAAATGGCTTTTTCCTTAAAGTCTGGGAGCCAGACATTCCTGACAGGAAGGTGATCTTGATGAGAATTTCATAACAACAAGACACATCTGGCAAAGGGCAAAATAAATGAAAAAAAAAAATTTGCCTTAATTTTTAAACTTGCATAATGGCCTGAGATAGCACCCTAATTTTCAAACTTATCCAAAAAATATCAATTTCTGTAACGTTCATCAACAGCACTGTCAAACATTTGCTTTTAACTTAATGAAGCTTTTGGAAAGACCTTTACCATTCCTCATTCAAAAAGTAATTAAAATAATTTCAATTCTATTCTCCCCTTAATCCTGAGGAGAACGTTTGAAAGGCTTGTCATCAATAGAAATAAAAAAATATATGCCAAATAGTCCTTTTAGCTGATACAAATCATGCAGTCTGATCCCAGTGTTGTATTTGCCAACATCTCTATAGCAGTTTAGTATGAGCAGTAATCCCAAACAAGGCCTGAAAGCTGTTTTTCTGACAAACTTCTGCTTCAGTGCAGAAAATGTAGAGGGCTCAAATGAAGAACTGCTACACTTGGTGTGGATATGCTGTTCATGTTCTGATATTTCTATTTTATAGTTTTAGTAGGTGTTTCTATAGCTTTAGTAGGTGTTGAAGTAACAGCATAGCTTTCTAGCAGCCTAGACCCTCATACTGGTCATAATACTGTCATCTAACATTCATTTCACATACTGAGTAACAAGAGAAAGATTAGCCAATTTTATTTTATTTTTTATTTTTTTTTAAGAGGAAAAACAGAACTGCTTAATAACTTACATTAAGTTCCTGGTGTGGAAACTGCTGCAGTAAAACTTAACAGTGGGAAAAGAATTCTGTGAGACCCAACAAGAGAGAACAACTTCGTTTAAAGTAGCTGAATAAATTCGTCTTTTTACTTCATAGCAAGATAATGAATGAGGAAAGAAGCACATTTGTCTCTGTGTTTCCCAACACAGCGGATGTCTCAGTGAGCAGCTGTATTAGTGACAGCACTAGAAAATGACAAATTTCAAAATGAAATGTGTTTTACCATCACATAACAGAGTGGATACCACAGCAGCGAAGACATTATCTCAACTGTATTTAAATCACAGATTTCACTGATATGCTATTCATTCTCAGCAATGAGCTGCACACATACCAAAGTTTGAGAACCAAATACCAATTCCTTCTCTTGCCTCACTGTTCAGCAATTGCAGACTAGTAGTTTAGGGACACAATAGCACTTGTATTGCTTTTCCACTGAGCTGAGAAGAGTCTAAAAGGGAGCATGTCCTCGTGTTTTACAGGAGGAGCAAGAACCTCCGATTTGACTCCAAGGAGAGCCAAGAGATGACAGTTGTGGTGGTGAAGGGAAGATAAGCATTTCTGTGGCATAAATTTCTCTGGAGCTGTTACTACAGAAAGCTCCAGTGACAGAAAAATGCAAAGTTACTTTGGACGTAGCAGTTACGACAGTGATGCAACAGCCTAATTAACTGTATTTAAAATGCAGCCAGTCTAGGGGTTTGAAAAGTCAAGTTAAATCTCCCAAGACCCAGAAGGAAGGACTGTGCCAGGATTCACTGAATAACTTGTGCATTTTTCCACCAGGTTAACAGGCAGCTGCACTAGTGCTGCTCTGGCCTATCTTCCATAGCTTGTGTCTCTAGCGCAAGAACAGATTTTTATTCCCCTTAACAAGGCAGTCACTGCAGTCTCTGTGGTGTTCCCTGTGAACATGTTTCTTCGCCACTGCAACAGTGGTAGGGGCACTGCCTGGGGACAGATAGGAGCAGCTATGGGTATTAGTGCCTTTATAAAGCTGGTAGCAGCACTGCTCTGATTCTGCTGCGTTTTGCCTCCACATCACATGGAATGCTGTAGGTAGACAAGCTGGAGTTTCCGTACATGTGTTACATGCAAAGGCAGTTGCATTAACCTTCCCTTTTAACCATTTGATTGAATTCAGTGACTTACAGACAAGTCCCTTTTGTTGTTCTCTTTTGTTTGGAAACTATGTCTTCTCTGAGCCACATTACACACAGAATGTATGTGGGGTAACCGAGAGTGGAACAGGAATCTTTTGGTAAAGCTGTGTAGCAACCTCACATAGTTACCACAGCCACCACACCTGGCAGGGTTAAAGTGGTAGAGCAGTTAAGATGAAGGAAAAAAGAGGGGTGACAGATTTTCTCACCTGAATTTAGCACCATCCAGGCTCTCCCAGTATTATTCCGGGCTAGAGAGAAAGAAGCTTCTTGTGCTCGTCAAACCATGCTGTATTGTAGCACTACACTTTGGCCAGTGCTTGCACATTTGTTCGGCACTCATGGCCCAGAACAGCACAGCAGAATGTAGGATACTTGCAATGCAGATATATCTGGCTGCCACACAATCCCCTTTTTTTTCCTCAACACTTTGCAAGAAAACCTGTGCCACACCGGAGTTCCACAGTGACACGAGGCTGAGGTTTGCTTTTCTACAGACAATATATTTTGCCACATGTTGCTTCTGTGGATTTTTACAATATTAGCAATGCCTACAGCAGCTAAAGCAGCAAGACTGTGCATCACTACACTGGGAGACAGACACTGTCCAGTTTACTCCAGATCACACTAATAAGGCACCTGACTCAGGACCCTTTTCACTTCTGCCGTAGCACCGCAAAGCAGCTACTGACGTGAGTCGGCTTTTCATTCCTGTTAAAAAGTGCAGGATGACGGCATGTAGGCTTTTAAAAATAGATTATGAACCTGAAGTAAAATGCTGCTGCTTACTTCTGTGATTCCAGACGGTTCCAGCACACAATTGTTAAACCTCTCAGCAATTGCTATATGCTGCATTAAAAAGCCAAAAGGAACATAAATTAAATCTTAAAGGGACATTGTCAGGATTAACTGCCACAAAAGAGTATGTGCAAAAATCAACATACTACAAAGCTGTACAACAAAACAAAAACATACAAAATATAATCTTACGTGATTATTGAGACTTGATAGCCACACCGTGATCAAAGAGAAAACTGGACTTTGTTTCAAGGCTTCTAGCATTTTCACATACAACTATTCATATTCATAAATGTCTGCAGGACGCCACTGTATACTACGCAATCTGCCACAGGAAAACACAACTTTTGTACTACCTTGCTTTTACTATTGCCAAAACCTGTGTTCTGTTCCACTAATTCACCTAAAGATCAGAACAAAGGTAACATTTACTGAAATAGAGGGATTGGTTTGTTGGCTAGTTTTCAATAAGTTACAGATTGTTTCCGTTGTCTCAATCTCCAACCAAAATATAAAGAAACAAATTGCAATGAAGAATTTATTCAGGAAGAAAGAAAAACAAGCCAACCCCCACACACCTTCTAATCCACCCCTCTGGCTTTGCAACACGCTTGGTTGTGTTATGCAGGAAACCATTTGGAATGAGTTTATTGATTCATTCGGGTCTTCAAATAGAATCATAGTTTTAAAGAAATAAACCGATAAACAGGCTTCTCTTTAATTTCTCAATCATTACAGACAAATCTGTCTATGCGCAGGAGAAATAAGCAGGGCATATAGGAGTTCAGCATTTCAGGGGCATAGAGGAGTTCATTCATCCTGGCCTGTATCAGAAACAGTGTGGCCAGCAGGAGCAGGGGAGTGATCGTCCCCCTGTACTCGGCACTGCTGAGGCCACCCCTTGAGTACTGTGTTCAGTTTTGGGCCCCTCACTACAGGAAAGACATTGAGGCGCTGGAGCGTGTCCAGAGAAGGGCAACAAAGCTGGTGAGGGGCCTGGAGCACAAGTCTTATGAGGAGCGGCTGAGGGAACTGGGGTTGTTTAGCCTGGAGAAAAGGAGGCTGAGGGGAGACCTTATCGCTCTCTCCAACTACCTGAAAGGAGGTTGTAGTGAGGTGGGTGCTGGTCTCTTCTATCAAGTAACTAGTGATAGGATGAGAAGAAATGGCCTCAAGTTGTGGCAGGGGGGGGTTAGATTGGGCATTAGGAAAAATTTCTGTACTGAAAGGGTTGTCAGGCATTGGAACAGGCTGCCCAGGGAAGTGGTGGAGTCACCATCCCTGGAGGTATTCAAAAAGCATGTAGACAGGGCACTTCAGGACATGGTTTAGTGGGCATGGTCGACGGTTGGACTCGATGATCTTAAAGGTCTTTTCCAACCTAAATGTTTCTATGATTCAGTGATTTTTAGGTGAAAACAAGCTCTTTTAGCATTAGGGACACTTGCATCTTTCACACTACAGCTGTCTGCAGACATTGTTCTTTTCTGGCCACCACTGAGTTGCTGAAGCTGTCTCTCACAGTCAGTGCAAAGCAACGTCTAAAAAAGGAGGTTAGTGCAAATGTTGTCAAATACTGGTATCCAGTTACTACCTACATGACAAACTAAGGAGCAAAGGGTGTTTGTCTACCTCCCACAGTTAAAACTTAAATAAAACATTTTGAAAACAGTTTTAAAAGCTCAATAACTATCCCCACTTTAAAAGCCGTAGTGAAAAAGATTTCTCTCATAGCATGTCTAATTGAAACAGGAGTATTCCCATAATGAAGTGCAGTAGAATAAGAGTAGCATGAATTGGCAATAGCTTAGATTTGAGTCACCTCTCAGAGATGTAATTCCATTGATTTCAACTAAATTACTTCTGATTTGTGCTATTGTAAGAAAGAAAAAGAGAGAAAGGAAGAGCTTTCATCTTGATTTTGCACCAGAGAACTCGGTAGCAGTTACGCTGTTGACTGCAGTGAGTGCCAGATTCAACTCAGAGCCCGAAGAACACAATTTTTAGAAGATCTAGTAAATTCTATTGCAGCTCCACAGGAGCAAAGACCCAGATGGCCAGTTTCTGCTGAAATTTTCTTGCTGTCCACTATTTGATCTGAAAACATTAATAACAAAGGGCAATTCTTAGAAAGAAAAATATCTCAGAAACGTCTCTCCCACTGTGCACAAGTGGAGTGAAAGTGCTGATGTGTTTCCTTTACCAGGCACCAAGACAGCAATGTATAGGACTTGATCCTGCAACACCACATGCTAGTTTTGCTTTAATCACCTTGTAGAAGAGTAATTTCATGAGTGATAGCAACACTAAGTAAGTACCAGTAATGAATCCTCGAATCCATGTGGTGAAAAGTGTGAGAAGTAGAGATGTTAGGTAACAGTGCCAGAAACAGTCATTATGCTTGTTCTCAGAGCTGACCCTGGCTGGAACCTGAGCCTACTCTTTATTTGGCTGCTTACTATGAAAATGTTAAATCTTGCACTATTTAGCATGTATGAATATCAATTTGTTTTCTAATAAATAGAGGAAAAAGCAGTATTTAAATATTTGTAAAACAAATTGAATGGCTCAGCCCAGTGTGTTTTATGGATTCTTAACAATTTGCTATGGCTAATGGTCCTTGCTTTCACCTCACACCATTAATTTTCACAGTCATCTTTAATCTCCAAGAAAAGCATTAAGCTTTGATCATTATTGCTTAATTACATGGAAAAATAGACAGATTGTTAATATTAATTTGCTTTACAACAAGCCAGCTAAGTTATCTTGAATTCTCAGTGCATTCTACAGCTGTCATTTATGCCAGGTAATAATTAATAAAATTATTAATTTAAACAAAGCTTTATACTTTTACTAGTGAGATAGAAAATCCTTATTTGAGCTCATGAACACTCACATTTTACTACCCAACTCCTATTGTATTTTTTTACCATATGTGAGCCCCTAAGGTAAAGCAATTGCAAGCTTTACCTTGACATTTCTATGTAAATTGCTTGAAGTTATGCATAGAAATCTCATAAGACAGGTTCTGTCTTTCAGGGAAATGGGAGAATGTTCTTCTAAAGACTAGAAGGACAAATTTAAGACCAAAGTAGAGAGAGTAAAGGTGGACTGAAATATTTAGTCAGAGAAGTCTAACTTCTCAGAGAAGCACAGAACTTTTTATGTCTTGACACACTTATTTGGAAATCTCAGCTACCCCCTTAGACTGTTCCTTCAGGGGACAGCTTGGTGAAAGTGTCTTATTTTTTAATCAGAAAAAAATATTTTCATGACTTTTCACAGCTAGTCACTGAACCACTAAGGGGCAAACAATTTCTGAATGAAGAGAATAAAAAGGCAGTCTTGGCATGTACTTGTCAGCCAAAGTAGAGCAAATTTTGTTTGGGTGTGGTGCCCACATAAGGTCATCTTTTTCATCACCTTGAAGAGAGAAGAGGTGAGGCTTGATATACTCAAAATCTCTATATATTTAAAGAGTTCTCCTGCCTAAGCACATGAAGGGCTAAAGGAAGGGGGAAATAGAACATTCTCAACTGCAACTTTAATTCAGGTGGATTTCTTCTATAATATTAATAGAAAGGCTCCCACTAAAGATGGGCATGGGCTTTCATACAATGGAGGGAGAGGAGGAAGGCATTAAATCACAGTCTTCCAAACAGTCAGAATTGTTTTTTTCACACAATTCATACTTCTCCACTCTTTGTGTTGTACATATAATCTGAATCATAGAAATGTGGCCTGAAAATGACTTCTGGAGGCTCCATCACTGATGCAGGATCAAGTAAGTTGACATCACCGTATACTCAACTGACATGCTCCTAAAAACCCCTAAGAGCTCATACAACTTCCCCAGATATCTTTTACTCTTTCAAATCTAGCATTAAAATTAGGACATTTTGCCTACTTTGTAACTGAAACAAACTAAATAGCATCACAAGTTCAGTGCATTACTCCTTAGCCTAGCAGTAACACAGCAATTATTATTCCAACAACTGCTTATGTATCAATAAACATAACCCTTGCCCCCTCGATCCCCCTCATCTGCCAGTCCTCTTCAGTGAAAACAAACCCCATTCCTTCAGCCTTCTTTCATAGGTCATGTTCCCTAAACTTATCACTTCCTAGCTGTCATTGCATTTGAACCATCTTTCAATATGTCAAGATCAATTTGCCAGCCTTAGTGAAGTGAGACTGTCCTACTGAGACATCATGAACATGCTGACCAACAGATTGCTTCTTTGGCCTTTGATCTTCCAAAAGCAGCAACTGAACATTTTCCTCAAAGCTAGGAAGTGTTTACATCTGAGTGGCTGACCCAACAATTCATTTCAATACTATATTATTAATTTATTATATGTTAATTGTTGTTTTTAAAGTAAGATAGAATGAGGAAGGCTATGGATGAAAGCTCTGCAGTGGAAGACGACAAAGTAAGATAAAATGATTCTTTCTTTAATGACAACATTCCTCTTATTTTTTTGAGGTTTCTTTCTTGAAATGGGGAGAAATTGCTCTTTCCTGTGATTGCTTTCTGTTGTCATGCGATGTACACTTTCCTCCCTCTCATTATCAAAAAGCACATTCACTTATTTTTCTGCTTTAACTTCCTTCAGAGGATAAAAGACAACAACAGTTTGTGTCCATCCAGCAAACAGAGAGCAAATACATCAAACCAGAACTCAGCTGATTTAATTCAGCTCAGGAACATGTGAGATTTGAAGTGAACAATTTTTCTGACACAGAGTAATGAAAAGTCGACAACATGAAATGGAATTTTTTTACCATTACAAGCAAGTCTGACAAGTTTTTGGGTCACATCGTCTGATCTAGAATGACTTTTAGAGGCAGAACCCCAAATCCTTGTCACTTTGAAAGAAAGGGTATGCCTCATCTTCAACCAAGTTCCCTAGCATAAACAACAAACATGATGGTTAGGAATGCTTTGGCAATATCTCTAAGCCCAACCCTACCCACTGTTTTTCACTGTATAACGTTAACGTATTGCAATAAAATTCAAGATCTAAATGTTTACACAGCATCACATTTTACTATATACCACACATGGCAAGTAAACTATTTCTTAGGTTATAGTATATAAAGCAAAGGGCCCCAAGGGAAACCCAGAAGCATACTGAGATCATACAGATAGATCAGTATTTCAGGAGGAAAAGTGGGAAAGAAGAAAGATTTCCCTCTCCCCTTTAAGCTTACTCCTTTATCATACCAAAATAACCAGCACCAAAGTCACTTTTATTCTAAGGACAAAAAAATTAGATCAGATTCACACATCAGACTACCAGTGGATTAATAGCTCATCATTCTCCCCTGTATCTCCAGTGCTGAATGTTCCTTTCTTTTCTTCCTCTATCACATTGTCTTGCCCCTCCCAATTCTCTGCCTAACCACAAAATACTGAATCATTCGCAAGCATCTTTTTCATGATGGCGAGTGTGACCCTGCGTACAGTGTTTCTACTGCCTGAAATGCCTTTCTTGTTTTTCCTCTCTTTTCTCTCTCTCTCATGCTGTTCCTCTCTCTTTTAATCTCAGTTGAGCAAATCTCTTTTGCCTTTTACTTCTAGTAACTAAGAGCCAAGACAGAAGATTAAGTCACCATAGGATGCCTTTAACTCTGTGAAGCACTAGGGGCAGAGTCAGTGCATAAGAAAGTTAACGGGTATTAAAGCTCTTGTAGCGCAAACAGTTAGGCATGTGATTAGATCTTTGCACAGAATTAAATATATATTTAAGCACTGACAAGATTAGGGAGTACAGCTATCTCACCTTGGGGGAAAAAAAGAAATATAAATACAAGCGTGAAGTACAAAAGCCAACGTGGCAATATAGCATGCCTTAGGAATATTTTTCTGGCACATCCACATTGCTAACCTCGAAGCATTAAAACAAGTAAAATTTTTAGGGCATCTCAGGGGCCAAGAATAACTTTCTACCATATTATTCCATCACCCAGCTTGTTGATGCTATGGCTTTTTTGTTTGGAGTTTGTTGGGTTTTTTATGTGAATGTGTTTGTTCAAATCAGCTCCAAGGTGTTCAAGGTGCTCACATCGATGCCGTTGAGACTAGAGTTTGTGCACCATGGCCCATAAGGTTTAGTTGTTATAGTTTCCAAAACTAACCGCTCCTCTAAAGAAGCTATTTATCAGTTCTTAGGGCCACTAAATTTAAATGGCAGAATTTGTCTCTCAAATGATTCTAAAATAACCCATTCTTTCTCCTGGTTAAAACCACTCACCTCTAATGACTATGTTTGGACTAGTCACACAGTGACAAGTGACAGAGACTGTGAATACAGTTTAAAAGACAAAGACAGTCAGGTGGAGGGAGACAGCCAGTTTTAAACTCACCTCTGTTACAAAAGCCTTGATGATGCTTTTAGGCATGGACTGCACTGCCATGGGCTTACATCCCTTTGCTGAATCACTGCTATCCAGTGCTCCGCTACCCTGTTTGCTCCATCAGTCTGCTACCCTCTGTTAGCCGCCAGTCCTCACCTGGCAGAAGGGAACACTGCTCCCAGTGCAGGGCTCAGCAGAGGTGCATGGCTGCAGAACCAGAGCTGGCATGCCAGGGAGGGGCAGGCACATCACATTTAAACCCCAAACAAGATATATTCCCGCATGTAAACATCAACTACTTTCAAGTGTGATATGCACATTTAAAAAGTCACAGCAGACTTGCACACTGCTGTCAGCCCATTTGTTTCTGTTCCAAGTCTGTTTCACTGCAGCATTTGTTTCATGCTGCCACTAAGAACATGCTTCACCTATCTTGCTGTTAGGCAGTCTCAAGTACAAGGGCAGAGCTAACTCTCTCCATTAGGTCAATAAGGCATTACTGACCCCAGGTTCCTCAAGGCCCTGTCCCTTCGCAGAGCTCTAATTATGCACAAATCGTGACCTAATCCTCCTTTACTCTATGCTCCAGCAACAGTAATAAATGATTCTGCTGCTTCAGCAGCAGCTGCCTAGAAAGGATGAAATAAGCTCTTCACTTTTTTTTTTTACCTGAAATAAAGCAGTTAAGTGGTAAAAATAACAAGCTCTCCCCAGTGCTAAAAGGAAGCTGAAAGACCTCAAGTGGAGAAGTAACACCTACATTTGCAGAGGCAGAGAGGCAGGGAAAAAACCCAAAAACCAACCAAGAAAACCCCTTGTTTCACTGTCCAGTCATCCTCCTCAGCAACTGCTTCACTCCCTGAAGACCACTGGAAAAAAAACTGAAAAAATAAAACAGAGCCTGAGTTTGCATCCAATTTATTCCATCATTTACTTGCTGAAATTGGTCCCTTTTTCCTGATCCTTTCAGGGTTGCTATGTGAAGTACAACAAGAACTTTCACTTATTCAAGTGATGCACAACAAAGGGCCAAATAGACCTTTTGCAGACTTGAAGCCCAGCAAGTAGTAAAACCACAGTGGCAAAATCAAGCCTTTTTTTTTTTTTTTTTTTCTTCCACTGGAGTGGTACTTTGTACTATCCTGGACATCCTCAGGGAAGATCTTGCTTTTCCTTCTGGATCCTTTCCAGATTGCAGGCAATATAGCAGAAAGTAAGAGCACAAAGTGAAAGCACCAGTGAGGTCAGTCTTACCCTTCACAGACACAACACTACGCTCATGGAGTTCTCATTGCACAACTCAGACCAACAGAGTTGAAAAGACAGCCTACCCCAGCACGGTTTTGGGTGACAACACATTCACCCACCTGGAGTTTCCTTCCTCTATTGACTCTCCCCTATTTGGTACATCTTGCACAACTCCTTTACACAAAGCTAAATGTAATCCACTGCAAAGATGCTGTAAGTAAAAGAATTCTTTAGCTCCCCCTTCCAGTGAAAAATCTGTGGTGAAAATGAAGGCAGTAAGAAAATATAGGACTTACAACATGGGTTTTTGACATTTTGTGGAGAAGTCTTTTCATGGGGCTGGTTACAAAATAGATCAAAAGTATCTGCTCAATTTTGATCCTAACAACATAAAACCCATTATACTAAATCATTTCCCCACAGAAAGATTTCAATATATATGAAACTGTCAAAAATCTCCATTATACACATAAAGGGTACTATGTTATGTACCAAAAAAAAAAAAAATAATATAAAACCTACAGAGAAATGGGAAAGATAAATGAACATCTACAACAGAGGCTGGGCAATTCCTAAATGGCAAAGGGTCATAAAAAAATCTTCAGGTTATATTGTGAAGCATTTCTATTATCTTTGTGACTGAATAGAGCACAGGGACTGCTATCAATAAATGTCCATATAGGTTTGGCTCACTACAGCCTATTTCAATTTTCACTGACTTGTTGAAGAAAAAAAAAAAAAAAAACACAAACAAAACCCAAAAAGGGCAGGCCTGCCAACTATACAGGAAAAGACTCCTAAAACCCAT
>VYZV01000429.1:68917-80303 GCA_013401275.1 Pandion haliaetus | reverse complement strand
TCAATTTTCACTGACTTGTTAAAAAAAAAAAAAAAAAAAAAACACAAACAAAACCCAAAAAGAGCAGGCCTGCCAACTATACAGGAAAAGACTACTAAACACACTATTCCATACTTTGACTTCAAAAAAGACAGAATTTAAACCTTCTGAATTGAATATATGCACAGAAATACTACTACCTTCCTTCATGAGCTAATAAAGAAACCTCAAGGAAACATAAACCATATGCTAAGTTAAGCATATTCTGGGACATTAGTCATGACTTTGTGTTTGTTCTTAGAATTGCTTTAAAATATTCATTTCAGATAATCATAAGACATACTGAACTTTAAAGAAGTTGAAAGGAAAAACAACTGATTCTGATGCCCAAGTTCCCAATTTCCAAGTACAAGCCTGGATCCACAGGGGTCTGTATTCTTCTGCTAGCTCCAGTGGTCTTTGGCTGATACACCTGCATTGACTGAAACGGAGTTAACAGTGAACAAGCACCAATATAAGATAGCTCGCAGTGTGTTCTGATCTCTTTGCTCCCTTTTTTGCAGCTTAATTCATCTTACCTGAAGTAACATGTGTGTATTACAGGGGTCAAAACAAGCCTTTGAACTTGTGACTCAAAATGTTTTCCAAATTTCAGCCTGTAATAATTCACAAGCCTTCTGAAATCCCTTACATAAAGCAATACAAGGATCACCTATGCTTATGGGTCTCTCTTACGCTGATAAGCATCAGCATTGTAAAACATTGACATTGTAATCTGAAACAGATATAGCATACACAGACAACCAGTCTGAAGTTCATTCTGCAAGTCCCAAAGTAATTGCTTGGTCCAAACCTTGAAATCTTTTATTGCTTCACTTCCTGAGTACATTTTTCAAACTCAGCACGCACTATTAACACAGATGTTTGTGTCATGTCACCAGCTTTTCTTCATGCCCATTTGTTACTAAACAGGACTGAAAGCAAGAGGATCGCACCATCTCCATAGTCAGCACTGGACTCTAAACCAGTGAAAACGGTGAATTTACTCCCCTATCTGTTCTGAGACAGTCTCCTCTAACTGGGATGTTTTTCCCATAGATTTCAAAAGCTACCCACCGTTTAAGACAGTATATTTTCACATCGGCCCAGCATTGGACTTTTAGATTGTCTACTAATACCTATAAAGCAGTCAAGAAATCAAATCTTTATGGAAAAAAACCACAGGTATTAAAAGGAAGAGCAGATTTTTGGACTGTTCCAAAACAGTACAGGAAGTTGCACTCTTTTGGCAACTTTACCAACTACTTTGTGGAAAACATTTGCCATCTGTTCCATTCTGTAGACTAAAAGTCATTTCTACACCACTTATCCTTGTCAGGTGCAATTCTTCCATAGTCTGACCTATCAGGGCTCCACTAAGTAGCAGTTAAGTGCAGTGCCTCATTAGAGCTAAGGAAGATGCAGACCTGTGCATGCAAGTGGTTTCAGTTAAACTCCTTCCAGCTGTGTGACAGAAGAGGCACATACTCTCCAATACATCAGTCAAAGCAGTGGCCAAGATGACCACTCGTGACTCAAGTCTTCAAATCTCGGACCTACAACAGACATTATTTGTAGCCTTGGGCTAATTTTTCCACACCTCATTCTGTGAAATGGGAAGACCAGCCCTTCCTTTCCCCCACTTCCACTCCCCTCTTTGCATTGTGACACTGCACAGGTGAAAAAAAAAACCACTACAGAAAGAAGTATCTCACAGAGGTAATGATACACAGCTTCTGGCTAACATGTTACACTCCTTAGGACTCCCTTTTATCACCTTGGTGTATGTGTATGCAGCAGTGTCAAGTCAAGAGGGCTCTGAGTGAGCTTGACCACCAGAAGCAACGTAAGTGTGTTAATATGGCATCCAAAGCTAAGATACTTCTGGCTAATACCATATTTTGCCATACTGAGATATCGTTTGGCACACCATCCGTCTGCCACCCACCGTGTTTAGTACTAACAATAGTCCTATCACATTTAGTGCAATATGTCTACAAGTGCTACAACATCAACACTGAAAGGAAAATACAGTTTGACTGGTGTATGCTTGAGAGGCTTGAACTTACAATGCCAGGCAATCGCTGAGACACAACTGTACCTACAGTGTTGTCAAAAAGTGCACAGCAGGATTAGACTAAAGCACATTTAAAAATTCAGTGGTTGCAAGCAGGTTTCAGAGTTAACGTGCACACTAACAATTCCCCCGGTGCTCCTCTTTGCCTGGAATGTTAGTGTAACAACACAGGTGGGAAAGTATTACTTTTTCTCTAGAAAGGAAAATCACCATCTTTTTTGTTTTTAATCTAATAAAACATACACATAAAAATAGAGTCGCGTGACAGATCAGTGAAGTCTGCATTATAATAGCTACATAAAAAAAAATTTTTAAAAAAGGCACAAAAAGGAAGAAAGGCTCGGTCCTGCGAAGTTAAAAGCATTCTATCCTTGAATTAACAAAGCACTTCTGTCATTGTGCTGTCTTTTAAGTTCATGAATATTCCTCACGGATCTCAGCAGAACTATGTAAATGCTTACAGGTAAGTATGTGCTTAAGTGCTGTACTGGGTAAGAAACATAGCAGTTTGAGCTCTGCAGAATCAAGGCTTACGTTTAAATCTTCTATGGCCGCTTTTGTGCTAAAGTAAATGCTAGTGTTTACCTGAATGTCTTATTCTTCTCTCATTCATTTCTGATACATCAGAAATACATATGTTAAATTTAAGACTAAATATTTGCTCCTATGTATCACAAGTAGAGACTTCATGATGAAGGAGAAAGAGGCTTTTACAGGGCTTGGAAGTGCTCATTTCTTGACCTCATTTCTGCTCTTATAAGCTGAAAACTCTCTGCCACTGACGTAATTAGTGCACAGTCTCTGTATGATTTTGGCTTACTAGCAGACTTATAAAGGCGTAAAAACTATTCTATTTCTAAACATTAGAGATGATCAACTTGCATGCTAATTCCTCTTCCCACTTTCATTATGTTTTGCACTATACTGATGCTGAAGCTGTAGTGTGCCCACAAACAATCTAATTTCCACAGAAGTTAGCCATGCCCTGTATAAACATGTAAAAAGAAATTGAAATAGATGTTTTCCTCTACACAATGAGGATGGGATCACATGGTTCTTTGATAGCTACACAGCTGATAGAACGAAAGTATTCAGTAGGCAACACAACTACCAATGGTAGCATTCTAGCTACTTACGACTGCACAGAGAAAAATAAGCCAAATACAAGCAGTGAAAAAAAACACAAGTGATAAGCAAATCACAACTAATAAATCACACAAAGACATGCAGAGGAAACAAAGTCATTGCTACTGTGACATGGCCCTTGTATTTTCTGTACATACTCGCTTTTCATACACAGGTTTTTTCTGAAGCCTTAAGTCTCCGCTAATTGCTAAGAGAACAAAAGGGACATGAGACTTCGAAAGAATTCATGTTATTTTACCCTAATATCAAATAAATACACAGGCTAGAGAAAAGCTACCTTATGATCATGCTTTCAGCCTCCCATACTTGATTTCCTTTGTGTTGCAGAATATAGGAGGTGAGGGTTTTTTTGTTTGTTTGGGGTTTTTTATATACGTGGACTTATAACAAACCTGCAACTAGTTACCTTATTCCATAAAAGAGGTTCTCCATTTTTTCAATACCTGTAAAGACTTACAAGAACGAAAAAAGCAAGAAAGTAAAATGCGAATTCAGGTCAGTTTGAGCCTTTGGGTGCTTAATGGATAGGAAAAAAAAACTTGCCATGAAAAACAAATTTACTCTACATTCTAATTTTTCAGCATCATAAGGAATGAAACAGCAGTGCAGTCAAACAGTGCCCATTTTGTTAAAAACCCAAACTTGTCACATTTTGCAGGGGAAAATGAATTTACTGAAAACAGGTCAAGCTGGTGCCACACACTGCTCTTACCCCTGAGGTTTGAATAAAAATTCAACCAAAAAGCCCAGACCTGTGAAGTTGGCAAAAATGTCATGCAAATTTCCATAAACTACATGCACAGTACACTTAGAAAAGACGCCAACATTAACCTGCACAGTTATGTGAACACACTGAAGGACTGAAAAAAAGTTTAAGTCTTTTTTACTTACATTATTCCACAACGTTTTAATTCTCAAGCAAAGTAGCTGTTCCAAATGTCTTTGTAGCCATTTTCCATGAGCAGTTCCTGCAGAGTCAAAGACGCCTCATTCTTTGATGGGATTACAAGTTTGGCTGATAAAGACAAGAGTAGGAATGCAATATACTCAGAATTCTGTAAGGTTTTTAAAGCCCTAAAGTACATAGTTAATGGATTAAAAACTGACTAAATAACATAAGTGTTGAAAACAAGAAGAAAAGAAATGGAAAAAACATTTGATAGAGATAATCATGTCTCAGCAGAAGTCAGTCCCATTGACAATACAGTATTTACAGTCTGGAGATAAATACTACATCCCTGCAAAAAAACCCAGCAGCAAACAAAATCAGAATGATAAACAATAAAGAGGAAAGGGTATTCATTCAGAATGGACCCAGATGCCTGTTAAGCTGAGTCTACACAAAAAAATCTGAAGTTGTAGTGCACCCCAATTTAAAGTTATAAAACTATGAGCAAAGATAGTCATCCACACATACAGAATGGGAGACCCTACCTTGCACAGCAGCAACCCTAAAATAAGTGCCAAGTTCCAATGCAATCCTTGGTTGCACGAAAGAGAAGTAACAAGATCAGGAAGTGGTTCTGCTCATCTCTGAAGCACTGTTGAGACCCATAACAAAATACTGCGCATGGACTACTTGACATGTTTTAAGGACAGTGAAAAATTGAGAAGGAAGCAAATTGAGAAGGATGCACAGAAAAGGTCTTAGGAAACAAACCAAGGGACAAAGAATAAAAAAATGCCTTGATTACACTTTTTTTAAAAGGAGAAAATACCTGTTATCGTGGCTTTTAAATCCTGCAGAGTAATTCTAACAAGACCCAACAACAACAACAACAACAAAAAAAAAAACCACAAACTGAAGCAAACCAAAATTAGATAAAGCTTTTTATAGTAAGAACGATAAAGTACGAAAATATGAAAATAAATGGCCGGTTCCCTGTTCCTAATATCTTCAAATGATTGGATGCCTTTCTGTTCACAATGCTTTTCTCAAACATGATAAAGAATCACTAGGCAAAACCGTGGCCTGCACTCCCAGGAGGTTGGAAAATTGATCTAACTATGGACCCTGACATAAGAGATTATTTCAGCAGTTTACAGCCAGCAATGTGAGCCAGCTTCCTCATTTATGTCATCTCTACAATTGATCCTGTGGGCAGTAGGAGAAACTGCCACCTGAAATTACTTGAACTAAGTAGAAGTTTTCCCTCTCCCCTTCTCTCCTTAACTCCACTGCCACACAGTTTCTCAGTGCACTCTCCAAACCACCAATCCACAGCTAGATCTACTCCCCACAGCTTTGCTCAGAAAACTCATCTGCTATTCTGAGACAGTAGGTTCACATTAAGCCTCTTCAAAATGTGCATCACAAGTGAAGTCTATGAGCTTTAAAAAAACATAATAATCACACTATTACAATATACTCTGGCTTATACTGCAAATGTGTCTCCCTACCCTCAATTTTCTTTAATCATAAACAAACATCAAGTTTTGCATATTCCTACTCTGAATATTCCCTTTTATGATGGCCAAGACCAAAGCTATCTCAATCCAGTCAATCATCACAGAATTCTTACTTTTCTGCCTTATTTTTTCCCCACAAATGCACATCAATAAAACAGAACTAATACTGTTATGAACTTGGATAACAGAACTTGACTTGAGAGGTTATCGCAGTGAAAGAAATGCCTCTTTTCAACACAGCATTTGCAATGACTACTGTATAAAAGAAAGTTCAATTATATGATTGTGGCTATCATGATTTAAAGGGATTTCTTTTCCCTCGTGGGTGCATCCACAAGGTTAGGTAAATCCAGAGAGAGAAACTGCCTAGATGAACAGAAACAGTAGCTGACTAAGGAGTTTTCTGAAAATCTCACCCAAATTCAGATGAAACTGCCCAGGTATGAGACAAGACCACATGTCTCAGAGTAAAGATGAGTTTTATTTCCTGCCTGTTTTTCAGCTCACGTTATTTATTGAGATTCTGTATGTGGTAACCGCATTTTAGACTTCTCCCTGGGAGCTGGAGGAGGCAGGTCCCACCCACAGCAAATGAAAGTGCACCGCCAGGAGAGAGATGGAAAATGTTCCCCAGGGAAAAGCAGGGCACCATCTTCCCCCATTGCAGTGGGAGTCTTGCTCGCTCCCTCTCTTGGAAAATGGTAGCGAGGCAGCCCTTGCACTGTGAAGAGCTCTCAGATTTCACTGATGTTTACAAATCCAACTTTATGCCAGGTAAGGATAAGAATGTTACTTTGTCCAAACAGATCAGTTGTTCTGCCATGTTGCTCACAGCAGTAAGTACAGCTAAAGCACACGGCCTGTAAAGCTGGTACTCTGCAATACCGGTGATGCAGAATAACCAAGCAGCCAGGCACCATTATGTTTTGCACCTGTCTGGGAAAAGTCTTCAAGAGCAATCGCACATACAAGCAAATCCAGACTAGACCAGTCAACAGGGGGAAGCCATCTTGGAGAAGAGATACAAGCCATACAACAAATCAATTTTAAATATGGTGCCAAGCAAAGAAGTGAAGGCATTTTGCTTGATATTACACTTGGCTTTTTGGAAGTATTCCAGGAGCCACAAGCATGGTGCACCCACATTCACCTCTCCCATGCACTACAGGAGCGCTTGACTCTCCTGTGACATTGCTACACTCAGCACCATTCCTCACCTGACCTTTTCTTCACTAATTTCTTGTCTGGTCATTGTCTCTCTTCCTATACTGTTATCCACTCCCATCATCTTCTTGATGACCAGTTTCCAGACTTGCAAGGACCTTCTGGACATTCACCTTTCCTCTTCCTCTCTCTGCTCTCTTATTTACTGAAGCCTCATACTTTATTCTCTCTGCTCTCCTCAGTGATTTCTTCCCTCCTTGTGCATTCGAAGGGTTTTCACACTGCCTGATCCGAGTTCTTAAAAAGATCCAAAATAAGGATGCAGTATTATTTATTTACAACTTTGTGTGTGTGTGATTGAAATTTAGATGAAACCACAGACAAATGACACAAGTAACAGCATCTCCATTCAACAAAATGCCTATCGTCATATACCAAGAAAAACAAGATTTATTTGTAAAAAGCAGTACTTCCCTAGCATATCTCAGTGGTTTTTTTCTGAAGTTGTGTTTCATTTCATGTGTTTTATTCTAAATTGCTTTACTTCACTTTCCTTTTTAAATGTTGTCATTATGAGTTAGTCCTCACTCCTTTTTTTTACTCTGGGAATCATCTTGATTCAAGTCTAACTTGTCAAATTAAGCACAAGCCTGTTAGAAAAACACAAAATTGCTTTAAAGTAGTTCATTTCTTTCCCTTACAGGAAAAAAAAAAGAAAAAGAAAAAAAGTTTCTTATTTCCTCTACTTTTTGCGTGCTTAGCTAAATCATAGCCTGAAATTAAAAAAACGTACATTTTAAAGGAAAACAGTTTTTCCTGCAAGTTCTCCTGTGCGTTATTTCTCTCTGCCAGACAGGCTTTACCAGCCACCTCTCCGGACTTCCTCATCGCCACACTGCATTCCCATTCAGTAATTGAGCAAAACCATGCTAGTATTTTTACATTGGGAAGACTGTTACCAGTGCAAAGACAGCCTGGGCCGGAACAGTCTTTCCTAATATCATCCCTAATTGTATTACTCGGCAAACAGCATGACTTCTCTGTGCAGCATTCAGTAGCTCCGATGACTCCTGTTTGCAGTGGAACAAGACTGGAACAACACAACGTTGGGCTTTTTGCAGAGGCAGACCTCGAGGTCCAAGAAAAAGCCACCAACACAGGCCTCCTTCATGAAGCTTCATGCTTTCCCTCAGAGGATGTAAGATCAGTCACTCCGGGCCAATGCTTGCCAACAGCCATTCCCCGAGGGCTGCCTTGTGCTTGCATGTGCAACGGGTCAAAGAGTAGCAGGGAGCTGCCTCTTGTTGGCCCACTCGTCTCTTGGTTGTCACCAATTCATGGTCTCACATGTTAGCAGGACTGTTCCCCTCTCGCTACCTCCAAGTCACAGCCTACAGGACACACTGTCCCCTCAGGGATTAAAACCAGCACACCAGTCACCTCAGGAAAAAGGCCACTGCACATGGGGCACCTCAGGCAAACAGCCACCTCATGGCCATCGCACATGGGGAGCCTCACACAAATGGCCACCACATGTGGGGAGCCTCAGGCAAATATCTGCCTCGGGTAAACAGCCACCACACATTGAGCTCTGCAAGAAAACAGCTGCCTGAGGGAAATGGCCTCCTCAGGCAAACGACAGCTGCCTGACCTCCTACTTTTGCCTACGTGCCCTGCAGTGCTGAGGGCTGCAGGACACACTGAATTCAGCCAGCCTAAAAGACAGAAGCTTTCCCTTCTCAGCTTTCACACCCCCAAAGCAGGCTTGGAGTCCTGCGCTGGAACAGCTGTACCCAGGAAGCTGTGGGTGGCTGTCTCTCCCCTGCCACAGGGCTGCCATTGTCACCAGGCCATCTCCAGGCTCGCTTCTCCTGCCTCTGCTCCGCAGACATGCCATCCACAAGTGACTAGCATGACCTCTCCACAGCTGGTTTGTGGGCTTGCACTTATTTGAGGCAAAAGGGTGACAGGGCTCCCCCATGCAGGGGCTCTCTCCATCACATTCTCGGATGTAGGGGCACAACATATTTCCTCCCCTTCCTCCTGACTGCCCTGAGGCATCCATCACCAGTGAGCTCACGGCAAGCCACCCCTGGCCGGGAACCATACTTAGGAAGTTTGCAGTGTGAAATTGGAAATAGAGAAATAAATTGTGGAGGTAAACTCTGCTCCCAGAGGCTAAACCCATTGCCGCAGCAATCACGGAGGAACACAACCCACATCTAAAAGGAGGAGGAGAGGGGGAGCTGTGCTGCAGATTTCCACAGCCACTCAATATAACTAACTGCACCAGGCTGGAGGATAGCGGGGGAGGAAGGAGAAGTCACATTCCTTTCTCAGGCCATTTTAGTTAATACCTGCTGCGACCATACATTTGCTCGTAAAAGCAATCTGCATCAAATATTAAAGCATTTCCAGGGAAATCTGTAACTTCTGTACTTACTGCACTCAATCTTTTTTGTTCATTCCATCAGTCCTTATTAAATAATTAAAAACAGGTAAAAAATGATCTTTCACATTAATACAATTCCTACTACTGTTAAAAGAGCAGCTCCATCTGATGTCCACCATGTAGGACCAAGTGATACATGGTGCTGGTTTACCCTTTACATTTAAGTTTTGATCTAAAAGGCAATTCCTTTCCCCTCAGTACAACTGAAACTTTCCACCTGAGCATGCTTGCAAGAGACTCGCCACCCTGGGGACTGGCTCATGGAGAGATGTGGGCATCGCAGCTGCCCTCAGCCCTCTGGCCTGGGGCATGGCTGGTTCCTAAAGCTTCAGCCACTTACACTTTCATACCTTTTGCAGCTCTGCATATTCACCCAGGCCTCCAGCCATCTCCCTCCTCCCAGGCACCACCAGCAAGACCCTCTTCCACCTTTCTGCATGCACCCCACCCCACCCCGTAGGGTGTCAAGTCATAGAATCATAGAATGGGTTGGGTTGGAAGGGACCTTAAAGATCACCTAGTTCCAATCCCCTGCCATGGGCAGGGACACCTTCCACTAGACCAGGTTGCTCAAAGGCCCATCCAACCTGCCCTTGAACACTTCCAGGGATGGGGTATCCACAACCTCTCTGGGCAACCTGTTCCAGTGCCTCATCACCCTCACAGTGAAGAGCTTCTGCCTTACCTCTAATCTAAATCTACCCGCTTTCAGTTTAAAGCCATTACCCCTCGTCCTATCACTACATGCCCTTGTAAAAAGTCCCTCTCTGGCTTTGCTGTAGGCCCCCTTTAGGTACTGCAAGGCTGCTATAAGGTCTCCCCGGAGCCTTCTCTTCTCCAGGCTGGACAACCCCAACTCTCTCAGTCTGTCTTCACAGGAGAGGTGCTCCAGCCCTCTGATCATCTTTGTGGCCCTCCTCTGGACTCACTCCAACAGGTCCATGTCAACAGGTCTTATGTTGGGGGCTCCAGAGCTGAACACAGTACTCCAGATGGGGTCTCATGAGAGTAGAGTAGAGGGGGGGGAATTGCCTCCCTCAACCTGCTAGCCACACTTCTGTGGCTAGCGCGCATTGCTGGCTCATACTCAGTTTTTCATCAACTAACACCCCCAAGTCCTTCTCCTCAGGGCTGCTCTCAATCCGTTCTCTGCCCAGCCTGTATTTGTGTTTGGGATTGTGGGATTGCACCAACCCACGTGCAGAACTTTGCACTTGTTGCACTTCATGAGGTTCTCACGGGCCCATGTCTCAAGCCTGTCAAGGTCCCTCTGGATGGTATCCCTTCCCTCCAGTGTGTTGACCGCACCACACAGCTTGGTGTCATCGGCAAACTTGCTGAGGGTGCACTCAATCCCACTGTCCATGTCGCCGACAAAAATGTTAAACAGCACCGATCCCAATACCAACCCCTGAGGAATGCCACTCGTCACTGGTCTCCATTCGGACATTGAGCCATTGACTGCAACTCTTTGACTGCGACCATGCAGCCAATTCCTTATGCACCGAGTTGTCCATCCATCAAATCCACATCTCCCCAACTTAAGAGACAAGGATGTCATGTGGGACAGTGCCAAATGCTTTGCACACATCCAGGTAGATGACACCAGTTGCTCTTCCCTTATCCACCAAGTTGGCAGCTGAAGAACATGCACTCCTCAGAGACCATGCACCAACCCTTGGGACAGCTTACATCAGCTTCTCCTGCTGCCTCTCCCAGGCATTTTCTGTCCTTCACCTTCCCTTTTTACATTGGCAGCTCCCCCTAGCCTGTTGCCATGGGAATCCCCAATTATGAACCCTCCTTGGCCTCTCTGAGCCCCAGGAACCAGCCCCTGGAAGCTTCTTTCTTCTTTTAGCAACAGCCTCTCTTGGGTTTTGTCCCCAGACAGCCCTGGTTCCCGCAAAGGGGACCTCGCTGGCTCCCCTGCAGAGCAGCCCTCTTGTTTCAAACTGCATTCAAATCTGTCTCAGTACTGCCACAAGACAAACCCCATACCATGAGCACATCATAGATGATCACTGTACGCCACAGCAAAGAGCTTGTAATTTATGCTTTACAAGATAGCTGAAGTGTAGTTAGAAGTTTTGGATACACCAGTGGGGGGGGGGGGGGGGAGG
>VYZV01000429.1:32851-63491 GCA_013401275.1 Pandion haliaetus | reverse complement strand
AAAAAAAAAAAAAACAGATTGAAAGAGAATGTCTTCCAGCGGACCTCCAGGATTTAAATACCTTTGTATTGCCTGAGCATTGTGCTCCTCCATTACAGTCCTTTACAAGATGGAAAGAATTTCAGTTTTCTAGTTCTTTTTTGGTTGGGAGTAGAAGTGAAATAGAAGTATTTAGATCCTGAAGCAAAAGTTTGCATTTCTCCTCTGCCTTACTTGTATAGGTTCACAGAAATTAGACTGAGAAAAGGACAGTGGGTTGCTTATTTGTTTGGAGCACGCTGTTTAAAAAAGAGGCAGTATCTGTCATCATCATGAGGGAGGAGTAATGATACCAGCTGACTTCCTATTTCTGTGACCAGTATTTCTTTTAAACTGAGGTTTTGTAACACTCATTCATTTTTGACTCAAACAATTTACCAAAATTCAGGATCCTGACAGTTGTTTTGAGTAGGGAGAGGATATCATGATGGAGCCAAGTAATTTTGAGTTAAAATCATGTTTACTTACATCGGATGTATGAAGCTCTGTTGCCATGATCACAGGATCAAACACTAGAGCCTGTCATTACACACAGCTTGAAGCCTTGCCCAGCCTGCAAACAAACAAAGCAGACTTTTTCTTCCATGGCACAAAGCCAATGACATGTGCCTCTAGTTTTTGCTCCCTATCCTGCTCTAGTTCTGTGCTTCCTCATGTGTTATTTCAGTACAACGCCTCCCTTCCTCTTAAAGTTGCTAACATGAAAACAAAAGCTCCTTTGGACTGCATATAACTAAGGCCTTGCACATCCTTTCATTTTGGGCGAAATCTGCCAGGACTTTCTGCCACTTGCTCTACAAAGCACCTCTCTTGCCTATATTTTACACCAGTTGCTCACTCCAGCTTTATTGAGGTTTGGCCTAGCTCATAAATTTAAAATTGTAACAGGTATTATATGGGATCAAACAGTTCAAATCATCTCCCGGATCACATTTTCAGTGTTCTAGCTGGAACAGCTGTCCCACAGATAAAACAACTCAAGTGAGTAAGATGTCAGACAGAATACAGAAAAAGCTATCAGAGCACTGCAAGAATAACTGTTCTGGAAAAGAAGACACTAACATAGAGTTAACAAATGCAGATAGGAAGTTTGGTCTGTTAAATGATTTTATACAAAAGGTAAAAAAAAAAAAACAACCCAACAACAACTAATTTACCTGGGGAGGCGGGATGAAGAACAGTCATAGAAAAGTAGGGTCAAAGCGGTACTCAAGACACCCTACTTTTCAGTCCCGTGTACTAATAGAGGGGCTGGGTACATCTCAACTCCCATTCCTAACAAACATCTAGCCAGCTTTCTCCTCAACACCTCCAGAGGAGAAGTCCAGAGCCCTTCTGAAGGATCTGTTCCCATTTTACATCACATTTTACTAACCTCCAACCTGGATTTCTTTCTTCCACATTACACTGATGTTTTACTGTTCTGTCCCAAGTATAAAAGGAGAACAATTAGCTGCCGCCCTCTGAAAAAAATCTGTTGGAAATTGGGATACTGTTATCCTCTCCATTTTTCTTTATATTAAATACAACCCCTTCTTTCAACTTACATCCTATGCTTTCTAAACTCTTCCTTGAGTTACCTCCAATTTGTCCTCATCCTTATTAAACAATGAAATACCGGTTTTTGCAAGAACACCACATTGCTGACCTATATTCAGCTGTGGCCCACTCCAAGATCTTTTCCTGCTGTTCATGCTGCCTGAGCAGTTACTATTCTCTGTTTTTCAGTCCAGCTGGCCCCGTATCTTCCCTAGGCATAAGACTTTGAAAAGCTGAACCTAGTCTTGTTGACTTAGTACTTTCTTTCAAATTAACAAGGCCCTTTTGAATTACAGTTTTGTCTTCCATCATCCTTACAGCATAACAACTTGATGTCCTCTGTGCATTTGACCAATATAACCTCTATTTCATTACCTGAGTCCTTAATGAAAATACTGAATAGGAACGGGCTGGCTCAGCCCCGCTTTAAATGCCCTCTCATCACTCTGGCAGTGAACTACAACTCGTTTTGAGTGGTTTCCACTCCATTATGTGCAGTGTTTTCATGCCAGACATATTTCCCTGTGTAGTATATAAAGATATCATGCAAAAAAAGTCAAATTATATATCCTCCCTACATACTGTGTCTATTATCCTCCCCAAGAAAGAAATCAGATTAGTTTGACACGATTTGTTCTTCACAAACCCACAGGGTTTTTTTAATCACTTCATTTTCAGCAGCTGGTAAATTAACTGTTTAATAATTTGTCCCAGAACCTTTCCTGGGACCAAAGCTGGGCTAACTGCTCCCAAATTTCTCCAGATTAGACCATTTTTCCTCCTTTTTTCCACCCGAAATCTTTAAGTGATAACTTCGTGAAACTTGACCTATTAATAAAACCTATTCTACAGAAAAGATAAACATAACTGATGTCCCAGAAAGTGATCTGCATACAAAGAAAAAAAACTATTTATCTGAACCATCCCAGGAGTTTCACAAAGGACCATGGCTCATCCAGTGAAATTGCCAGAAAACAGAAACAACGGGGACTGCTTATTTTATTAAGAATATGAATCAGAGGGCACATGCTAAAGGGGACAAATGAGCGCACAGCATAAAGAAGTTAAGGCAAATACTCTAGTTAATTCTCCCATGATGCAAAACAAGCAAGCAAGCAACAAAACTGAAAGGCACACTTCTATACGATAAAAAAAACCCCATTCTTCTCATTTTAAAAGGACAATGTATGGACTCTTGTAAAGTGTTGCCAACGATCAATAGTGAGGGAAAACGCCTAGCAGAGAGGATTAGACACTTCTGTAGATAGGAGCCAGAAGCAAATGCCACCCCTTCCACAGACGATCAGCAAAGCACCAGTTTGCCTTCTTGAATCTAAACCAAGAGCACAGCCACAGGGAATTGCTACAGCGATTAACTCCAAGGTCTCAGCACCACTCTTGATGCCCAAGTGCTGATCATGCCCACCACCGGCTCGCTCTCCCAGCATGTTCCTATGCTTGTGCTTCTGCCAATGATTGCTGGCTACGTTCTTCCCCTCTCCCCCTGCTTTCCAACAGTTCCTTTACCGTTTTGCAGCCATACAGCACCTGATCAGCTTTGATGACTCTGCAGTCAGTACTTGCTCCAGGACCAGAAATTTAAGTTACATGACCAGCCCACCGAGCGCCGTGGTTAAAACTTGTCAAATTTTCCCTTGCTTACAGCTTCTGCATCTGGTCTGTTATTCACATTTCCATGTATTCACTTCCACAATTCACTTGGCCTTTTCTCCTCCTTCAAAATCATCCTCTTAACTGAAAAACTGAGGTGAAGGACCCATTTAGCCTGGGACCAGACATCAACTACCATACTGCTCACCCCACTTTCTCCATAGTGGCCCACTTGTTTTGGATGCTTAAACCTAAACAACTTTACAGCCTTTTGTTTTAATGTCTTTGCAAAGTCCACCTCAGCCCAACTTTTATTTGTATTCCCACTTTAGCCCTATGCTCCTTGCCCACCAAGACATGTTTACTGCACACTGTTCAAAGTTTGCTCTGAAGACAGAATTATTAATTTCCTTAGGGCTTTTTATAGCACCTATCAGGTTAATATTAGCACTTCATAAATGTTAGAGGTGTTGTGAAATAAACGCCATTTGTTTGAGGAAGGGGGGGACTTCCCCCTCTACAGACACTTACTGAGGCAAAGAGAAAATAATGCCAATATTGCACAGGAATTTTGTGTGCCCAAATAAGATGCCTCTCGCCTGACTCTTTGAACCAGCTAAAACAACATTGTGGTTATCGGTTCAAAGCACACCTACCACTGACTTGATCCGCAGCTACAAGTCAGCATTTCTGCAAATCAGACCCCAGGGTTTGTAATGACGCATCACGGAAAAGACCACACAAACCATCATGAGAAAAGCGCTTAGTTCACACGACTTGTTCCGTAAGAATACACTGACAAAGGCACTGAGCAAATCCAGCTCTCCAGTGCACCGTTCAGATGAGCCTTCACTGGGAAAGCATCATCTTGTGCCCTGCAATCTCCAGCTATAGACAACCCAGACCACTTGTCCACTCAACATGCCCTTGCCTCTTTCTTTTAACTGCGCCCTCATTCCTCAATTTTTTTTCATTATCTGCCCCAAGAAACAGCTTGCAACCCACGTCCATTATTCATCCTTCCCGCTCTGATGCTTCCCTCCAGTTTGCGGTTGCGTAGTTAAAGGCCGTTTCCTAACCGCATGCACACAGAGGGCCGCGTCAAGGTTGCACAAGTATTTTGAGAGCTTGACTTTGCACATTTAATGTCTTTTGCGAGCCTGTGGTCACATATGCACGGTAACACAGCAGAATTAATAAATAATCATGCTTTTCACTTTTTTACTTAGTGCCTTGTAAGAACCATGGGAAGAACACCACATATCCCATGTCCTCTCTCTCTCTCACCATTGTCTTTGCACGTGTACACCCCAAGGCTACCTGGATTGCAACCAGAGAAAGTGAAGACAGAGCACAAGACTGCTACAGAGTGGCATGGCCTCTGCGGGTGGAACCAAAGCCTAGACCGTTATCTACACACCCTCCCCACACTCCTTTTTCCACGCTCAGCAGCAGCAATTCTTTCCTTCTCCCTTGGGATTAGGAGACACAACATACAAGGAAGACATACATGACAGACTGCAGCCCAAGCCAGCGTGTGCTGTTTGCATACCACTTTCAGCCCTGGTTCCAAGGCTCAGCCTGGTGCCAGGAGCTCACAACCTGCTGGGACAGCCCTGCCAGTCAAGCAGAAGTGGTCCTGGGACCAAAATTCACTGCCACAGCTGAACATGTGGGGATGGCCATGTGCTGAAGGGTTCCTGCTTTCACCCGAGGGATGGTCACACTATCCCTATGTGCCCTACTGCAACTGGGCAATGACTTTTTATCTCCCCAGAGCAGAGCAAGCTACAGCATTTTACCCCAAAGTTTCCTCCTCTGCTGAATTTACCATACCATCCGTTTCCTCCAGCTCACTGCTGCAGATTCCCAAATCAAATATTGAGTGGAAAGACCAGAAAACATCTAGGTCATGTTGAAAATAAAGTGCCACTTGTATAGTGCCATTATGTTCATGTTATGGATAATGGAAAAATTTTCCTGTATGGAAAATACTCTTCACAATCACTACAAAAAAAATATTCTTTTCTCTCCTGCTGCAAAATCCTAAACCAGCAGGGAAAAAGAATAAAGGGGAATTTTTAAAAAAGCCAGGAGAATTAAGAAGAAAAAGGGGGGGGGGAATGAACAAGAGTTAAACTTGTTTAGTTTGCATTTTACACCCAAGCTTTTAGCGGGGGGTGGGGCAGAAATTGCACTGAGACAAGGGNTCTGGCTGGAATTAAACGTGCCCATCAGTGATCAGTGATTCAGATCATTTTGTCCAATAAGCAGCCATGGGTAGCTGCTGAAAAAAGACACAGCAGTTTGTCTTTGTTGCCTTGTGTTCAGTCAGTACATAGACCTAAGGTCAACGTATCGCAGGCAGTTAATAGAGAGATTTGCAGAATGATGAGATTTAATCTTTTCAGTGCCCCAATTCTAGCTAGAAAGGCATGTGTGGGAACAACTGACTTTTTCAAAAAATATCATGGACTGTGTTATTAAGGTTTAAGTGCAGATTTTAGTTATTCGAAGTGGATTTACTTTGCTAGAGAAAGGGGGATTTCTCTGCTTGGCTGCCAATAGAGCGTGTGCCCTTGAAAGATTAATGTTTGCCCAAGGAATCTCTACGCTCCTCAGCTGGAGGCTTTGCTGTCACACCACTGCTTCTGAAGTTCACTCGCCACAGTCAGCTCGAGGGCTTGCGGTACATGGCATGTAGTACAGCCGGTGCCCCCACACTCCCAGCAGTTGCACAGGATCCAGTCTCCATTGAAGGCATGCTCACCCAGCCGCCACTGAGCAATGCAACCTGCCTGGGAGCTGCAGTGGGCGCTACGGCCCTGCAATATTCCTCTCTGGTATCAAGTGTCCCTGATGAAAATTCAGCTGGTATTAGAATTTCCCTTGGTATTAGATATCACACTGATAAAGCCAGTGCGGACTGTTTCTCCAAGAAGCTGACCTGCTGGTTACTGTAGTGTACATTATATTACCTGGATAACACTGCTCTTAAAACACTATTTAAAAGGACTGTTTATTTTGGGAAAGTAATAAATATATAAATATATATATATATATATTACAGCAAAACTACTAGTGCTGGGTGAAGAGCACCTGTCTTCTATCTAGGCTTTGTGGAAAAAGGAACAAACTTCTTGAGTGAGCAAGTGGAGAGATCAACCTACCGAGACTGCAATAATTAGCAAGTTCCTAACAACACCCCAACATGAGTAATAATCCCTCATCCAGTGATCTGAAGGATCTTACAAACCACCTGGTTCAGATGAAGAAACTGAGGAGCCTGAGCTAGGCAGTCTACCCAAAGTCACACAGTAACTGCAGCCTGGTGCTGAATACCCAAGAGGCAGATTTACTCTGAAGTTTATTGTGTCTTCTTTACATTTTGTTCTTCTTGAACATAGCATGTAGTTAGCAAAAAGGTATTTACTGCTTACTGGAAGGATACATGATTACTCAGCAACTTGCATCACTATGTTTTTACTGTTTATTTCACTTGTGCGAGTTACAAAAGCCATTGCATTTGGCAAGTCAATAAAAAAAGCTCCCATCATTCACAGGTTCAGCCCCTGCATTTGTCAAATCTATTAGAAGATAGATTCTGTCATTTACAGCACTTTTCATCTTGTGTAGCCCTAAACACCAGCACCTGGATTGAGATTGCCTTTTCAGAGTTCACAAGGGAATTTTACTGCTGTCAGATCTAAGCAAGACTTAAAAACTATTTCTCAAAGCAAGATTTATTGGAGAGCTAGCATCTGGTGACAAATGTTGAAGGAAGAACAAAATCCTTTGTATTGTGGGGTTTTTTGACCTGCCTGTTTATTAATGTTCATCTTTCCTCATAACTCAAAAGCACAGCTTTGTGCTTCTGATGCACCCTTATGGAAACAAATAAAACGCTGCTGCTGCTTCTGCTTGTCCACATCAGAAAAATCAGCTCATTATCACGTTAGTGTGGAAGTTGCCAGTAACTACATTGCATTGCTTTCCCTGCTTTCCCTATTCAAACTTAACTAACAAATCTCTACCAGCTCCACAAGAGAACTGATATGCCTTCCAGGAGTTAAAAGATGACATATTTCTAATTTTTCTTCATTTTCTATCTAAAAGCTCTGACTTCTGTCAAGGACAGGGACACCATGCAAGAGTTCATAACTACTGTCGTTTCAGTGCAACTTCAAAATGCGAGTGAGGGACCCTGGTCTGCCACACATGCTGGAAGTTGACTATTGCTAGTGATGCCAAGTTTTCCCTGGATCTTTTCCAGCCCCAGTGTGCTGAAAAAAAACCCAAAACAAACAAAAAAACCCCACCAGACTTCAAGAGATTCTTTCTGACTGCCCTTCTTCAGGCAAAATTCCAAATGCATTTAAGAGGAGTTTTCTGCAAGATTGCGTATTTGGAGTCCGAAAAGTAGTCAAAATCTGCTCCCTTGCTTGTACTTACTAGTTTCCCACACGTTCAGAAGTTTGCGCCTGGTTTCCAATGTGCAAGAACTTAGTTAAATGAGACACCAGCACTGAGGAACCAGAGGACTGTATGGGAATAGTCCTCTGCAGAGCCTACCCTCTTCTTAACAGGACTGCTTGCTACCTTGTCATCTGGGCCGCGGCCTGAGCAGCCATTTCCACCCTCCTAGACTCCAATGACTGAATTTAGAAGACAAAGCTAAATCAGATCTTCTCAAACCAGCTAATAGGATTGTTGTGCTTCACCAACCTTGAAGTCCCTCTTGTTCTGTGACTATCTTACTGGGAAAAATTCATGTAAATAATACCCTAGTTCCAATCACAATTAATCCCTTTGTATAACACAGGCACATAGCAAAAGCTCCCATTATCTCTGTGTTCTTACATCAATATCAGCCAGAACTGTATCGCTGCAGCACTTCAGTTCTGACTAGTGCACTGCTAACTGTGACTCTTAATTGGCTGCAATATTGCTGCTTCCCAGGTTTCCAATTTGCATGGGAATAAAATTTGTATTTGTATCGGTGCATTAGACTTAATATTCCCTCACCAATCTCTTCAGTGATAGTCACAGACTTGACTCTGTCACAGATGCATGTATCGCAATATTTAAAAAAAAAAAAAACCATAAAAAAAACAAACAAAAAATCCCAAACATATCATCAAAACCGGTCAGAATTCCCACCTCTTCTATGTGGATGGCTATCACCCATACTCACATGTTTCTGTGAGCACCTCTCACAGTAATCTATTGGCTGAAACCTTCTTAGAAGCAGCTAATTCTAAAGTAAGCCACATATAATACTTAGGGAAATAAAACTTACATTGCAACCAGAATGTAATTCAAGAAAATACTATTATTCCCCATCAGGAACTGAAAAGAGCAGACAGCTATCAGTAGCACCAACACAACCTGAATTTTAAAACCTTGTAACAAGTTATTTTCAGGCAACCTGTTCTACAAAGACTTGCAGATGTATCTAATTTATTCCCCAATAATCAATCTTATTGTTTTCAAAAGATGATATTGTGGCACCACAGCCCCCTTTTGGACCAGTATACCACACACAGTTTGCAGGGGCACTCACTGTAAAGCTAAGCACTGGTACAAGGTTTTGCAAAACCAATTCCTTGCACTGGGCAATCAGATGTGTGGTTTGGGGCAGCAGCATTACACATGCACTTACACAAAATACAGTATAAGGAGTCCCCAGTTCTGATCTTTGTGAGAAATAAGCAGATCTCAATTCAGAAATAAGACTGAGATCCGACTGCTTAATTGTATAGTGGCATAAGCAAGTTTTCCTCAACACGCTTATAAATCCTTAATAACAACGGAGTTGAACTATTTGTAGTAATTATTGAACAATTCATTATGAGCTAGCAAATAAGTTAAAAACAAAACAAAACAATTCATTGGCCACTACCAGGAAATTTGTCAACAAAAAGAAATAAATTAATCAAAAATTATCCCATATGAATTATCTAGGTAGCCCTGGTAAATATATAACCTCTTCCCAATTTTATTAGCTGCTGCCCAGCTCTCACACAAAATGCCAGTGATTGCATGTGCAATAAATATTAATGGTTCATAAATTAAATAGCATTATTCTTCTTGACATAACACCATTTTGCAAGGCCCCACGGAAAAGGTACAGGCGGTTTGTTGAGCAAGCTCTGATAGAAGAAAAATATGCCTTTGTTTTCGCTTTTAAAAGCATTTGTCAGGATTTATAGGGTATATCCAGAAGGCAATTAAGGCGACATTTTACAGAAAGCTACCATATGCCCTCAAATAACAAAGAGCAATAAAAGGCAAGTGTGATGTGTGAAAACAATTTGATTTATAGAATTCCATTTATAAAATGTAGATACTTTCAGCCTAAACAATTTGTATAGGAGGAGCTTATGCATATAGATAACCCAGAATCTTCATAAAGAATAAGCTGCGTTGTTCATATTATAGCAGAGCATTACTACCAAGGCTTCCTTTTTGGGTGACAACAGGAAGGTGGGCTCTGTCCCCTCCAATACCACTTCCTAGAAGACTGCAGCACCAGGGCGTAAACACAAGCCAGAATAAGGCAGCACACTGGGGTGTCTGCTGTCACACAGGCTTTACTGCTAAGGGGAACTTCCAGGCTAGCCTAGGAGGCACCCAACAGAGTTGCCCTGCTGGGCTTACAAGGAACTTTGTCCATTCCTGTCAAGAAATACAAGAAAAGGTGAAGCAGGAGGGTAAGAAAGACTGGCAACCATCCTCAGGACAGAAACAAGAGTTAATGGCTTCATAGCCTCATGGAGCAGGCCTGGAAGGGTCTTAAAAAGTGAAGAATGACAGTGTGTAGAAGGGAGGAAACCAAGCCAGTAGAGAGATGCAAGAGTGATGAAGTGCTTAAATTAACAAGGCAAGAAGTGAATCTCAGTTGCAGCATTTGAAACAAATATAAATGTAGTGTGAGTGTTCTCCTAGGTAACTCCAAACATGAGGTGATGAAACCTGAGTCGGAATTTTAGTTGTGCAGACACAGAGATGCTGCTGCAGAGAACAGAACAGCACAATAGAAATGCCCTGGAAGTAGGATGTGAGGACGACACACTGANAATGTGACCTTTAGCAAGGAAAGGGCAAGAGACTGCATTTTGTTAACTGAATTTCCGCAAAGAATTGTCCAAAATGCTACAAGCTTAGCTTGCATTTGCTGAGTGTGCATAGATCCCTGAAGCTGAGTCCATATGAGATTTCCAGAAAGAGCACATCACAGGAAAAAAGGAAAATGTAGTTAGACCTCCAGCAAAGGTCTGTCGCTGCTGAAGGCATTTCAGTTCAGAAATAAGTATAAACTGGGAAGTATCTATGATAAGACACCAGAAAGCAGTTTATTAAGCTTTAGAGCAAAAGAAGAGAGAATGGAGAGAGGGAAATGGACTGAAGGGTGGCTGGTTTATTTTAAGGTATAGGAGATTACAGTGAGATCATATTTTCTGTGGAGGAGCCTGCATAATTATACTGGTTAAGAAACAGGTTATGGAAGGAATTGCTAACTGAAAAGCCAGAGGGACTGGAGAGCATATAAATGTGCTAAAGTGGGCTTTTTAGTCACTCAAAAAGTAAGCCTAGAGTTGCTAAAGTAAAGAGGAAAGACATTTCTGATGGTACAGGTAGGCTGAAACTTAGCAGCTCAGCCAAGGGAAATACCGAGTTCTCTGCACCTCTGTCTGTTGTCAGGAAGGACAAAACTAGGTCCCCATGGAAGGACCAAGTCACCAACAAATAGGTTTGATGCAGACAGTTTATAAGCTGTCCATTCCTCATTTGAGATAGGACTTAACTGGTCGAGACAACTGTGGTTTGAATTAATGTGGAGTGATACAGATACGGAGATACTGCTTCTTTCTCTTCAGTGCACACGTAATATAGGATGGCATTTGCTTTGCCTCTCAAATATTGATTCACTACAGACAAGCTGAGGTGGAGATCAGCACACCTGGGAATGCGTAAGGAAAAGCAATTTCTCACCTTGGGGAAACAGAGGGAGATGTTAGGTACAGAAAACATATGGTGACAGAGAACACACAAAGGTATAGAGCTGAAGGATACCTCATATCCAAGCTGAACTCACCAGCCTATGCTCAACGCTAGCAGATACTTATGGAGGACACAATGCATTTTGCCCATTATTTGAAAGACTTCCAGTTGCTCTGGTCAGTGAAGTAGGAGTTCAAGGCCTCATCTTTTCCTAGGAGGTTAATGAGAGGGCCTCAGCTGAGAAATTATCTGTGGAGGCACTGAGCAGAAGGATCTTGTGCATATACTAAGTGCAAAACTAAAGGATATTCACACCTTCAGTTTTTATAAAGTAAAGCTATTTCTTCTACTCACTTAATTTCTTCATAGCATTTCAGAAACCTGTAGGACTGAAAAAGATACTGCCAGATCTGATGAAAAGAAATATTAAGTAATCCTAAATGCTAGTTATTTGGACTTCATTTAGTTTCAGGTACTTGACAGTAAGTGACAGAGCTCTCCTGTGGGTTCTGTTTCTGCAGTTTTACCATAACCCCAAACTAGGCTCCAGTGCTGGTACTTTGGCAGTTAACTCCTTTATAAATAGAGTATTTCTGTTTGAATTCACTACGTGGATCAAAACAGTCATCTATATTCAGCATTCCAAGAATCCCATGTGCCCCTGTTTTGGTGGTTTTTTTTTTTATGATCAGCAGAAAATACTATCTGTACATTGAAAGTAAAGGACATAAAAGTGCAGAACACCTGCTTGCTACAACTGCAACAACTGCCTGGCTCTGAACTGATGAAACATGGCAATATTCAGTAATTTATAGAGCAACAAAGACAAAACAATAGGAGGTTGCACTTCCATGACCAACAAGCCAATAAAACAAAAGAGGGGGGGAATGTGATTTGAGGCAGTCAGACCAAAATGACATAGATATTTCTGCTTCCTGCAGTAAATAAAACATGCTGTGTCAGCTGGAAAAAAAGCACTCCAGCAATGCTGTCCATCTTAAAAGAAAGGTAGCAGTGAGGGAAGGTCATCTGCCACAGCTGCAGCATGTTTAATGTAGAGTTTATTCCTCAGAAGGAGCCAGTAGTGAGACAGCCAGGGTCCGGCTAGCCACAGGAGCTGCTCCCCACAATAGCCTTGCTGGCAGCTCAAGGGCAGAGCTTGCAGCTGGACTTCAGAGAAACACAAAATTCAAACCACTCTTTTGGAAAACTGCAAGAAGCTGCTTCCTCATATGACAGCACCGTATTTCTAGGCTATGGACTGACAGAGAAAAGAATTCACTTATTCCAATGTGTCCATGTTACACGGGTGATTTATTTCACTGTCTTTACCTCTACACATGCCCTGCAAACGGAAGGATTTTTTTCCCCACACTAAGCATTGTTGTTTTATGTCTAGAAATGCTTTCCATCGCACAGCCCAGAGAGAAGTCTATTGATTTTGGAGAGTTTCACCATTATACAAAAGCTGGACAACAAGTCACTCTCAGTTTTGTTTAAGGAAAGATTCCAACACCAGTGCACACAATTTCAGCATAGAGAAAAAACAGATTAATATAGCAAATACCTTATGGTTTCTTCCAGCCAACAGAAGACAGCTTGAGCCACATGGCCTGTTCCACCACATCAGCCAGAAAGGTGCTTATTTCTCACAGCCAAGAAATAAAAAATTATCAGAGAGCAACAAGCTGGCATCTTAAACCGCCCAGCCTTTCCTGCAGCCAAGACCTCACCACTCTGCATATGAAATGTATTGTCCAAACTATGGAAGAGTTCACCAGGCTAATCTTTATCTAGCCAGTGATTTGCAGGCAGTGGAAAACAAACAAGCAAACAAATAATGAGATCACAAACTTCCTGAAGCTATGAGAAAAGTAGGTATTGTTTGCATGGTAATTACCCTGGTTCAATTACCGTAAGAATAGTCTTAAAAGAAAAGTTGGTGTCCTTCCTCTGGGGGCAAAAATTAGTAAGAAACTATAACTATCTTCCCTACTTATTTCCATGAGAGTTGAAGTATTTCCTGTAGCGGATGAAAAAGACAGTACTTAGCATGAAAGTAAGACATTTATTTTTAAGAGATATGGGAAATTCTACACACTACACCTCTAAAACCTTCTGTTCATTGCCCCTAATGTTCAATAATTTTTATCCAAAAGTAGTACTACTTCTTAGTTAGACTATCAACTGCTCTCCAGTCACATTATTATATGCCAGGTGTGTTAATATAAACCTGCAGTCATTCTGCTGAGGTCCATGTTCAAAAAGTGGTCTTCATTATTTTTCCATACTACCTTCGTGTCATTTCGCAGATGACACCGATAGTCCCCATTTACACAGTGAGTATAAATCCCTAAGATCATAACACTATGCATTTTGAAACCTGCAGATGACTTTCCCCAAGAAATTGCACAAATAAATCACCTGAAAGCAATAACAGTGTAGGAAAATTCTACAGCTCCAGACAATGTGCAATCAGCCGACGCACACTGTATATGTATATTCCTTTGCCTTTATCACATCTGATAAGTGTACGGTTTGACACTGACAACAGAGACTGTCTGTTCATCAAGAACAGGGCAGAATTTATAGAAGTATCTCTTGAAAGAAAGCACTCCAGCTGGAGTGCCAAATCTCCATGTCAGCTCCAGACTGCTAATAATTCGTGCTCTATTTTCCTATAAAGCAACCTTTTCTTAGAAGAATATTCAAAGAGCTTTCGGAGCTGAGTGTAAATGCTTCAGCTATAGTACATCTACTAAAATGACGTAGTGCAACTGTGGGGAGAACGAGCACAGATGATTCAGGATGTAGCAAAGTATATAGAAGTGCCTTTTGCCTCTAAATTACCACGTTAAAAATGGTTTAGGTTAACTGGATGGCTGCCTAGCAAAATTTGCTGCTGAAACAGTCCAGTTTCTAAGTCAGAGGAGCCAGATTCTGATCACATGCATGCTGACGTGCTATTGAGAAAATATTAACTACGTCAACGAAGGAAGTGTCAGGTTTTTATTGAATCCAAGGGACAAGAAATTGCTGCCACTGTGAATGGCACAAACCCACCATTTCTACTGCCGCTGCCAGCTGTGGGACCACAAATTCAGGAGCTCAGCTGAGAGGCCAAAGACTATGCTGCATTTTCATATTCGTTGCAGTGATATCTCCCAGGTGTTATCTGTACAGCACAGAAAAACCCACAGCCCTAATGTGCATTATAGTTACAACCTTTACAGGTAACAGCTTTCCCGACATGTGATGCAAAAGTCCAACTCTGCCGCTTGGGATATTTTGTTGTTGCATCTTCAAGAGGCTATAGGAAGGTCTGTCCTGCCTTCATATGCCAATACTGCCATGTGTGGAGTCCTCCTGAATCTGAATCTGGTGGACTCCACAACTGCAAACTGACAAAAGGGTTTTCACCTGGCAACAAATGTACTGCTCACAGCCGTGAAGAAAGTGGAAGGCTATGGAAACCTCTCTGGAGAGGAGCTGACTCTGGGGAAGCAGCTTAGCACCCAGGTTATTTCTTTGTGCTGTTCTCCTTGGAATGGGTCACAGGCCTTACATACATGTGGGAGCACAGAGGGGATTTGCCCTTTTGCAACGCCAGAAGCAGTGGCAACCTGAGAGATGACAGGAGAGGACACTCAACTCCAGTAGGTTTGTACCACAAGGGCTTTCTGTGGCAAGTCCTTCCCTCTGCTGCCCTGATGATGAGCAGCAAGCTCTCATTCATGAGATTTGAACAGAAGATGCTAAGAATAAATACGCGTGCTCTGGGTCAAATCCTGAGAAGCCACCATACTAACTAGGAGCAGTACAGGGGAAAGTGGTAGTCTGCCAAAGGAAATCACATACTGGGCAAACCAAAGGACCATTTAAAATACTCAAACACAAACTATTTGCAGACATCCTGCAGGCAAGGTCAGATGGCATTCTCAAGGCAGCAGGGAGGAACAGCCTCTGCAGCTGTACCCATTCAAGCAGAGGGCAGGAACCACCCTGGGGGATGCAGCACAGCCCCCCACATCTGCCACCATGGCCCCTGTGAATAGCTACCCCAAAAACTGTGTCTTTATGGCTACTGACACTGACAGATGGCAAAGCAGGAAATTATTGGCCTCAGGACCTGAGCTCAGACTGATACATGAAAAACACCCACAGAAAATCACCTTACACGGCTGGAATTGGAATCGATAACTTATCAACACTACAGAGAAAAAGAGGAAAAATCCCAGTTCTCTCTAGCCTGGTGGTTCTGCTTACTAACTAGGGCTATTCTGTAGCAGTCAATTCTTTTGCAAACTGGATGTAATTCATGCACAAGTACAACATGGATTGACGGTGGCTAAGGAGAAAGGGAGATAACAGAACAAAACCTTTGCCTGGACAGTATTTGGATTTGGAGAAGTTCTGAAGGACCTCCATCAGGTGACACAATTTCTTTCTCTATGGCAGCCCAGAAAAAAAAATCTTGTCACAAGGTCACCATGAATTGTACTCCCAAGGGGAAAAAGAAAGGTTGTCATCATCAGTGGTAGATGAAGAGAGACTAGAAAAATATTAAGTCCTGCCTTTGTGTGTTGCAACTGTTATAGTTTCCCAATATGTCATTTGATTTCTATAAGCAAGTATTACGCGGTGTCTATTTTGAGAAGAAATTTTCTGGCATACTTCAAAAGCACAAAATTCAGAGAGAATTGTTTTTTGAAGGAGTTAATAGTGTCTGAAAACTCTTTTTCATTTACAGTCTAAAGGAAAAACATAAATACCTTATCAACCCTTAAATTGCATGTGATTTGATGCACCAGTATCAAGTTAAAAATGAATAATTCCATGCCTAAAGGAACCAACTCTCACTTTATGTTGAGGGTCATTTACGTGAGTTGTGCGTATTTATCCAGATGAGCAGAATATAATACACACTTGCATTGGGGGGGGAAATCTATAATTTTATCGAGTTTTCATATTGTCACGCAGACAAATTGGCTCTATATTCCTGAGCCATGCTGCATTATGCCAGGGAAGGAAGGTACATCCCTGCTTCACTAAATTGTGNGAAAAAAAAAAAAAAAAAAAAGGAAAAATTGATGAAAACAATCCATTCTCAGCTGAAGTTGTGGGTGGGCTCCAGTATATTTTGGTAACTCACTTGCAAAATATACTGCTGCAATGTGCAAAACAGAAACAATGCCGGAGTACTGCACACACCACAGTTTTAACCTCACGTAAACCGAGTCACACACGGCTAACACGCCCCCACACCCGCCCCGCCATGGGATGACATGCAGCACACCCCCAGGCTTCTCCACATGCAACCCCAATTGTAGCAGCACAGGGAGGTACCCCCCTTCCTCGCCATCACCAAACCAAGGGGGAGACCGCTAAGCCTCTGTACACCCACAGCCTAGCTCAGGTGCCTGCTCCTCGTCTCTCCAGTGCCCAAATCATGGGTAGCAGTGGCCCAGGGCTGGCCCTAGGAGAAGTCCAGGTCCCAGGACAGGCCCTTGGCTCCCCCAACCAGCACTAAAATCGCACCCAGGGTACACAAACGGATGCACTCACTGAAAATATAAATCCATCTCCCTGCCTGCCCTGGATGCTCCAAGTTATTCCACTCCTAGAGAGGCCCAAAAGCCCACAAAACCCCATCTCCTTTCCGGGTGTTAATACAGACTCTCTTTGATAATTTTCTGCAGTGAACAGTGGAACACACATTGCATAATATAAAGGTGAAATAAAAGAAAATAGCATTTCCCTAATGGTGAAAAAATGGACGGCCAAAGGCTGCTGTCCCCCATCATTTAATACAGCCTGAAGGAAAGCAATGTCACAGCATCAGATTACATTTCAACGACAAGGTGCACTTGGGGGTCCTTGAAACTTATGTCACCAGCAGTTGCCCTCATTCTGTCTCACTACAGTAGTGGTGCTTGGCTGTTTTACATCAAATCACAGTAACTTTAACCAATGGTAAGTACTGGCTTCTGTGAAAAGCCCAAGAAGCAAGAGATGTATGACGAAGAAATTTCCACTGGCGTTTGAAATACATCAATGGTATGTAGAGAAGCCACATTTTTTAGCATTCAAGCACTTCACAACCTCTAATGTTTTTAACCTCTCTACACTCAGGAAGGGTGGAAATACAAGTAAGGAAGTACAGCTTTCCCCATCTTAGAGATGGAAAAGTGAGGCACAGAAGTACTGCAGCCCCAATGCGTCTATTTGTGTGTAATTGCCATTGAAATTCTTTGCACATTTGGGCCTAAATTGCTTTTCAAGGTCCCACCAGGCATGATGGGTTGCTGCTGTCTTTTCTCAGACCTTAACTCCTCTTTCCTCTGTGAGCCTATAGGCAAGGAAGCAGGTTTTGAGGCAAATCAGAGACCTTCTGACACCCTCATTGAGGCAAGGGGTCCCTTCTCCCCTCAGCTGGACCAGTTAGAAGGAATTTATCTGGCTACTAAATGCAGGTTCAAGGTCCCCTAACACATTATTTCTTACCTTGCGATAGGCATTTTGCTCCACATCCTGAGTATTCAAAGACGGCTAAGTGAATCTGACTTAAGACCAAAATTCACCTCTGAGCTCAGAGCAAGATTATCAAGTTACTATGATTTGTTTTGGGGACCATTACACATACTGAGAAAAAAAAATGGCTATACAAGAACAGAGTACTCTCAACCTTCTCATCTCAGTGAACTTGAGCTATGAGAGAAGAGCTGCCCAACAGTGACAGAGTAGAGATAATACAATAGAAAGGCGTCCAAACACAAAATTCTGTTCCAAAGTTTCTACGATGGTCTTGTTTGGCCCTGTGGAAAATATGTATATATCTGGTTTTGCTGATTTTATTTTCTTTGACATTTGAAACTTATAACAAATTGGACTCAATTTAATACAAGTATTTCCAAGCACGTACATGCGGCATTTCTTTCAAAGTAATTTTCTTCTATTATTATCAGAATAACTTGTTATGTACGTGACAAAGTCTCTGCGTCAGCAAACTGTAAACCTTACAAGAACAGGATTGTACCAGAATTAGGCCTTCCGTATCAAATGCATCTTTGACAGACTCAAGTAAATGAGGAACAAAAGTTTAAGGCCGTCTGAAACTAAGTGCAGTTGTCAGCTGCTGTTTTTTCAAATAAGCCATCTAGTACTCACATTCTTGGAAAAGCAGTGATACAAAGCCAGAGAAATTAACTGTATCCCAGGGGCTTGGGATTGAATGCTAAAAAAAATTACCGTGGTTCTTCCTATATAGACATTCAAGTTAGCAGAGAAAATTATTAAAGTCTTGTGTGGGGAAACTTTTTCAACCAGACAATTGTGTAGAAGACAGCTTAAAACACTGAAAATTATTAGCATAATAAAAATGAAAATGTGTATATGGTACACTCAGTTAACAATAAAATTTCATAATTGCACCACCGTAGTTACTCTTAGCAAATATCAGCTCTTGTCTAACCGAAAGAGCTCTTCCCTCTCCCACTGACTTGAACATAGCTACTCACATGAATTTATCTATTTATCTATCCTAAGTTTGTATAATTTGGGGGAAAAACAAAACAAAAACAAAACCACCACCCACACACACACAGAGAAACCCATCCCCCATTTGCAAGGTCAGATCACAGAGCCAAAGGATGCCCCACACAACAGAGCATCTCTGCCCCCATGCTCTCCCTGGCTGCCCCAGAGCCAGCTCTGCTTCCCGGCCCTGCTGTGCTCTGTGGCAGCATGCCAGCCTTGAGCAAGTATTTAACGGCACCCGAGTATTCAGTATCTTTTGGTTTCAGCTCATCTATAAAATGATGATAAAAAGCAGGCTTTTTGTTGTGGGGAATTTTCAGCTGAATCAGGCCTATAAAGTATTACTGCAAAAAAGCCAAGCAACCAAGGGGGGGAAAACCCAANACCCCACAACAACAACAAAACCCAAACACCACACCAACCAAGCCACTATGTACTCAGTAAGAGTACTGCCTCTATATGCCATCCATTGCTTCTGGGAGGAGTGCACGCAGAGGAGGTCGTCGCCTGTGTTGAGCTGCAGGTTTCCCTCTGTTCCGAGGACCTCACCACATGCAACGTGTGCATAAAAACGCATGGGGTGAAATGGAAAACCCTGCGTAACAACATAGTGGCTTGGTTGATACAGCTTAACAATTGGCCATGAAAACAAACAAACAAAAAAAAAGCCAGGGCTGTACTTGAGAAATACCTGTTTGTCAACTTAATTCTTATCATACAGTCAGATCAGTCAACTGAAAACACAGTTACAGATCTCTGTAATAAAATATTAATAGCTCTTGGATACGGCTTCCACAAGGTTATGTAGTAAAAAATGGATGTTGCTAACACATTTCCACATTTTCTCTTTTGTTACTGCTGAAAGCTTATGTTGGAGAAAGCCAGTTTAATGCAGCATTATTCCTTTTTTCTTCCGGGAGGTATTTTTCCTTTAAACCTTAGAGAATAATTAAAATTCCTCAGACAGGACAATGGTAAATAAGATTAGGGTATGTATTTCAAATGTAGCATACTAATGGCATTTTTGGACTCCATAATAAATCATCTCTATTCTCTGCAAGCACTAGAGTAAATAGACAAAGTCTCTGAAATATACATGCCAATATACAAATCCCATACCTTCACTCTGATCTTATCTTTCCACATCTCTGACTTGCCCAGACATCTTGGCATTGTAGACACAATATTAGCTTTTTTTTCATACGTCAAACAACCACCCAATAATCTCATTAACTGCAAATACTGCAGGAACGCAGCAGCCTGCTGATACCCACAAAACTATTTCAGCCTTTGCCAGGGCCAGTTGTCTGCAATAAGCAGCCAAACACACATTGCTCTGATTCACTTTATCATTTGGTTTTACAGCTTCCGCTCAGCACTGAACTGATAGAAGAGAAATGTTTTAACATTCAATATGAGGACCGTTTATGTCAATACGCTGAAGCTGCTTTGGTTTTGTACCTAACCTTTGGGTGATCTCATCTCTTCCATAGGTTTCTGACATTTATGTTTGTTCTGAGTAGCTGCAGTTTACCCTACTGCAAACAGTAAGATCACGACTGGCTATTTCCATTATCTGATGGGTTTTCTCTCGGCTTGCTTTTCTTCTTCCTTCCATATAACATTAGCAGAAACCATTGCAGTGTCTTCCAGCCCCGCTGTGCTATACCACACTGTATCTATTGAGACAACTACAAACCTTGTTTCCTGGTTTGGGGCAAATCCAGTTCTCCTGATTCAACTTTGAGCTCAGGTAAATCTCAGCCTTCTGTTAAACCCCAGGAAGGTGAAACGGCCGTGCGTATGCTCTGCCTGATAAACCTTGTCCTAGTTTGCAAGAAATCCTGCTGGTTTTGCACATTAGACATTTCTTAACATTTCTTTCCTCTAGGAAGTAATTTTGGCTAAACAAGGACAACAAATTACTTTGTTTTCTAGTTTTCACAACTAGTAGAAATGAAAAAGGGAATAAAAGATTAAGGAATATGGAGTATAGGTGCTTTTATTTTCAGAAAATTGCATAGATAAAAGAGAATTTTTTCTTCCAACAGACATTCTCCAAATCCCCTTTAAGTTCAATTTTCTGCTGTACTTCCCAGATAAGCATTCAGTACTTCTTGGTTTTATTTTATTTTTACTTCTTGGCTCATACAATCAATATAAATCAGAAAATTGTTACCCTCTGAATGCTAACTAACACATTTTCTCTCTTCTCTTCAATAACTTCAGGCTAGAGCAGGTACTCCTCTCATGGGTTGCTGTTTGCAGTCTTCAAAGATGAAATCTTTACCATGGACTTTTGTTACTTTACAGTCTTTACTACCGACTTTCATGTTCCTGACAATGGAAAGGCTGTCACTTTGAGGCCAGCCTTCAGAAAACTTGAGCTTATTTACAGCAGCATGAGCTGACCATGCCAGCTGACTCGTGCCTTATTTCTGTGTTTGTGGGAAGGCTCCTTTTCTGCACCAGATGCACCACCAGCATCACACCAGCCATCAGAGCCCAAGAGCAAGCGCAGACCCCCATGGGGCTGGCATTAGTGTTGGCTCAGCTCCCTACAGCTAGTGCCAAGTAGGCAGCTGGAAGCCGTGAAGTTTAGTCAGAAATTTTGATGGAAATTGCCAAAAAAGATAACTAAAAGCTGCTGAGGCTTATCTTACATCAGGGACTCAGAAGTTCCACTTACAGAAAGCTTAGAAGTAAGATCAGCAATTCAGGGAGCTGGAGAATTTGATAATATGGTAGCTCAGTTACTGTGATGGTAATGGCAACTCCATCTGAGGCTACGATCACTTCCCAGGTCAACTCAACTGTTCAGGATGTGTCTGGTCTAGAGAATCTTGTTTAGAATAGCTGTTAGCTCTTTTGGGGAAGATTTCCATGGCAAGCCAGCAAAATTTGTGATAAAACAATAGTAACAGATCTCACTCACACAAAAACCCAGTTAAACAGAGAAAGAAATGCACACTCATTTCCCGAAGTACAGCATGCATGACGTCCTCCCCTAATGGATGAGCACCAAAGCAGGTGCCTGAATCATTCCAATGACTTTCCAGCACGAAGTATCATTGTATGCAGGACATGGTCACGATTTTCAGCTCAGTACTTGGAAAAAAGCAGTGACCTGCTTTGAAGGGGAGTCAATCCATTAATTAATAATGGGACACCAACTAAAATATGGTAACATTAAAACAATATGAGAAGGAAGGTGTGACTGAGGTCCTGTCCACCTAGACACAGGCAGCTCCCACACAAGCACAGAATTACAGACAGACTGGGGTGACAGCCACATGAGTACACCCTTACCCCATTGTCCAGGGCACTGCACCTCTGGGGGTGTCCCCACAATACTGTGCCTCCAGGGGTGCTCACAAGCTATTTCAGATTCAGCAAACCCCATATACTCCTCCTGCAGCAATTCAGCATTTTTTTTTGACCCCAAAATGACTTGACATTACTCTTGAAGCTCTCCAGACGCTCTTAAAAAACAGACATTTCGCAAACAAAAAACCCTCCAGATTTCCTCAGTCACCCACAGCTTCTCCAGTTTGTGACACAGCCTTACTCATCATCTAGCTACAGCATGTTTTTATAATCCATTTAGCTACAAAATATGGGTCCAAGCCACTTTCCTATTTCCCACCCCCCCAGAGGAAAACCTTCTCATTTAACCCACTTTACAGCTTATCCTTCTGACAACATAGCCACACTGCTTATCAGAAGGAGCAGAAAAGACAAGAATGAAGAAAAACATAGACAGAAATAACTCTCTTTCTTCCAGAAATTTCAAATGCTATCATTCGCTTATTGCTAGGCATCCTGCTCACCTCCTCCTCCATGCAAGTGTGAGCACCAGCAAGGGTACAGGTCTCAGAGGTATTGCACATAGTGCTCCTTTATAGCTGTCGTTTCTGATTAAAAGCTGCATGTGTATTCCACTCAAGCAAGGCTGCATCTCTCTCCAGGACTGCCGTCAGTCCACATAAGGCACCTACATAAAACAAAAAGAAAAAAAAAAAAAGAAATGCTGCAGGTCTTGTTCATCTGGCTCAGCAATGAACATCTAAATATAAAACGTTTATTGTCACTTAAGGTGAGCTCTGTGTCCCAAGCCAACGAGTTGGCATCCTGCAAAGCCAGGCATATATTTCCAATTGTTGCCATCCAATAGTTTGCATTGTTATGAACAAGATTTAATGGTTACGCTCTGTATCTATTACCCATTTAAATTACTCTTCCAGCATGTGAATATTAAACACTGGAAAAGGCAGATGAATGCCTGCACAAAACTACAGTAAGAAAAGAAAGATTCAAATGAACATTGTTCTAACAAAATGTTTAATGGCACCAAGTGGCACCCAGACTCCAGTGATGTTTCACTTCTCTCTGCTGAGCTCAGAACTGGATGACATAGTTCCAAACTTGTTAGCATAAAATCATAGAATAGTTGGGGTTAGAAGGGGCCTCCAAAAGTTATCTAGTTCAACCCCCCTGCAATGAGCAGGGGCATCTTCAACTAGATCAGGTTGCTCAGAGCCCCATCCACCCTGACCTTGAAGTTTCCAGAGATGGGCCACCTACCACCTCTCCGGGCAACCTGTTCTGGTGTTTCACTACTCTCCTTGTAAAAAATGTCTCCCTCATATCTAGTCTGAATTTACCCGCTTTTAGTGTAAAACCATTACCCCTTGTCCTATCGCAACAGGCCCTACTAAAAAGTCTGTCCCCAGTATGCCAGTAAATAAAACAATTCCATCCTTAATATTGTCCTCTTCGAGTCTTGATTTACAAGATCTAAATTTGACAAATAAAAGCATTCTTAAGAAAATCATGCAAATTAGTTCCTCTGAACTAAATGGCAACAGCAAAAAAAAAAACCCAAAAGACACTTTACATCACCAAGCTGCTTTTGATAACTTTCCCCCTCCCCACAAAAAAAACTTTCCTGCAAACCAGCTGTTCTTCCACATTTATTTTCAAATCTTCCTTCCATCTTTCAGACATAAGGGAAAGAGGTGCAACAGTTTTGAGCATGATACCAAGTGCCATCAAGAATTATTGCAATCGGGAGGAAGGAGGACTTTCAGCCCAAAGCTTTTTTTTTTTTTTTTTTTTTTTTTTTTTTTAATCTGGTGCCCAGGACATGGACATCTTTCTGTAGACTATTTCTAAAGTTGAGTGCCTGGAAAAGTCCTGTCATCAGGACACTGCAGTGGTCTTCTGATCATTCTGTACTGGAGAGTCCAACATCACCAAAAGCTTCCTCACAAATTTTGAAGAAAAAAAAAAAAATCTCTATTTTGATTTTAAAAGACACCATTCTCAGGAACAATTATCTCTCATTTTCTTTTGCTATAGCTTCTGGGAGGGAGACATCCAGCTGTAGCTCTGTCATTTCCTCCTGAGCATGACACTGCATTTCTTTGTTGCTCTAGGAAGTCATCTGGAAGTCAGTTAGTGTCCAGCCTGTAAAGGACAAGTCCAAGTCTCCCTGCCAAGCAACACTGTAAGGACATCATGCCGCCATGGTCCATCCCCACCATGCAAGGAATTAAAACAAGCCAAAAACATTTTACTATTTGAGGTTCTCCTGAAGACTGGGAAGAGGGGGTCAAGACCATGCAAAGTCAATTGTGCAAGGGTGCGTGTATGAGCAGTCCCCACACATGAGGGTATGACAGTCCCTTGGTACAAGATGTGGGCACAAATGTCCTTCATAGCACTGGGGTAGGAGGGAACAGTCATTAGTCAAGCACATCCCTCTGTGGATCCTTTAGACTGTACCTCTGATCCCTCCAATGTACCTGAACTGCTCGTCTGGATTTCTGCAGCAGCTGTTGATACCCTTCCTTGGCTTCCTCCCAGCCTAGCTCCCCAGCTCTTGCAGGGCTGGCTGGCAGAAAGTACCACAGAACCTCCTGCCATTTTCCAAAGCAATAATCCGCATAAAATGTAATGGATCCCAGAGGTGTTCAGTGGGGGCAGGAGGAAGCAAACAAAACAAAACAAAACAAAAAACCCAAGAACTTTCCAGCATGAACAACTAAAAAAGATCCTTTGAATCACCGGATCTTCTCTGCAGCCCTTAGTCAGTTCTCCTTAACTACCATATTAAAAAAAAAACCCAACAAACCAAAACTAAAAACAAACCAAAGCAAAACAAAATAAAGAGAAAAAAAACCAAAACAAAAAAAAACCCAATGAACAAAGATCCTCACATTCAGCCTCTGGTCAATAAGGGCAAGGAATGAATTACAGGATGGCAAATCCTTCACAGACAAAGCCTGCCTGCTCTCTGCTCTCATTTTATTGTGCAGCATCTGCCTTGGTGCTCCTGGCCCAGCAGTAGCCACTGCTGCACCGCTACCTGTCATCGGGGAAGGGTGGCAGCTTCTCATAGGGCTTAGGAGGTACAGTCTGACATGTAATGAGAGCCATTCCCTTTCTCAGTCACTAATCGAAGTTGGTATTGCAATTTTCCTCTCTGACCTTTGGATTCTTGCAGCATGAGCGTTACTGTAAAAATCTCATAGCTTTGTAGTCTGACCATTACAGGCTCTTATTTCCCATCACCTGCTCCCAATGCAGCAAATGCCAGAAACACCTCCCCCCCCCAAGTCAGGGGAGAAGCTGGAGAGTGGATCGGTCTGTTTTGGTGAGAGCCCCTGCTAAATATTGCTAAATGCTTCTCTTCCCCATCCCTCTGCTCCCGCCCCCATGGGTGCTGTGGTCCCAGGAAACCTTCAGACAAGAGGGCTTACAAACCCTGGCCCTAGCTACAGCCCTGTCCCTGGGAGCTGCAGGGACACCATCCTCAGGCACCGGGGCCACGGAGGTCCCCAAACACTGTGGTGCTCCCTCGCAGGTGCTGGGTAAAAGGGTGTTTTAAGGTGGTTCCAGCCAGTCTTGCAGGAAGGAAACAGCCTGAAAAACTGCCTAAACATTTATGTAAATACCATCAACCATGGGGAAGGGGTGCTTAGGTATATACAGAGAGATTTTCATCTTCAACTTTTCCAAAAGAAATAAACACCGAAACTAAAACACACTCCAATTAGATGAGGGGTGAGCTTTCAATTCCTCTGATTTGACCATACCACCTAAAAATAACCCACAACCATCATACCCTAGTGATCATCATGAAAAGAAAAAATGTATTCATTTTAAGGCCTCCCCAGTACTAAGTTCCAATCTGATATTTCAGAAATTCAGATTAAAAATAGATGGAACTCCACTTTTTGTTCTGATAGAAGTGTGATCATTTAAACTACTGTTTATAATATGTCATTGCCAGGTTGTTGCCCTCACAAGATATCTGACGCCTTATCTATTACCATCAGCTTATATTCAACTAAAAATGAGATGCAACAGCATTTAAAGCTGTACAGAGCTCTTTCAGCTGGATAAAAAAAAAGCGTGAATGCATTTTCTTCGCTTCTCTCTCAGTCTGGCTCGTACCTCTAGGTCTGCATAGGTTGCAGGGGGTGATTTTTAAATTCCTACAGTCTTCTCAAAGTTTAAAGTTTAAGTTAACAAGAAAAGATAGATTTGAGCTTCCACCACTGCAAGATACCACTGTAATATGGCATCAACAGTCATGCCATTTTAATCAACAATGTTCTTATTCACTGAAGCACATTTCTGATCTTCAGCCAAATCGTGCAAGAGAAAATTGCATTCATACTCCCTGGTACCGCTGCTTCCCAGTAATCCATTATTGCACTGAAGCAGGTCAAAAACCCTGCCTCAAAGATACTTCTTCTATCAGATCTTCAGAGGAGGGGCGGAAGGGGCGAAAAACAGCGCATCTCCAGCCCACTGTCCCACCAAGGCTCCTTTACTCGCAACTAGGGACGCTCACAGACATCAGCAAAATGGGACAGTGGTGAAACACACTCCGAGAAGGAAGGCCTTGTTGCCTCCCCTGAAAAAATGAAGCCAGACCTGCCTAAAGCTGAAAACAAGGCTGTAGAAAGTGTCATTCTCTGCAAACCCCAGAGCGCCACGCTCTGCAGAAGGAAAGCTCCCATCTAGCTGCATGCACAGGCACATACCTGGGACAGAGAGCAGAAATCACAATTTTGTATCTCAGACACAGACACAAGAACCCCCTTCCCTGCCTGCTACTGCTATTCAGCACGATGCCCAAAGGATGAAGAGTCAGGCAATGTCTGAGAGTCTGAATCATCCCTGATAATCAGAAAGTAGCTTTACCTGCACCGTGGGACCAGCAAGCAGTCAGCTCCTTCAGCACCTAGGCATTTGCTGGCAGTGAAAAGCTTCGAAATCCTGAGCCCTTTACCTCCAATTCAAATGCTTCATTTACAAACAGCAAATAATATTTAAGTGCTGTTAGTACTGGGCAGATAAATATCCACTACCTTTGGAAGCAGTCCACAATCTGAAGGAAATACAGCATGGCTTCTTCTGCTTTTTTGTTTATTTTATACTTAATACATTATTATCATCCTACAATATGTGTACTATTTTGGTCAGTAATTAGGTTTCTTCTCACAGTTGTATCTAGGAAGACAATCTCTTCTGGAAGTTGTCTTTTCTGTCAGTGAATATTAAAGGGGTGTTTTTGGCAGGACATTTTTCTCTCTTCCATCATCTTGGGTTTTGGTTTGGTTTGGTTTTTTTATACCTAACCTCTCGTTTCCAGTTTTTGTACCCACCTGTATTTGCACTGTGCTTAGTCAACACCAAAGCCCAGACATGACATATTTGCAGTCTTGGCAAATTTCATAAGCCCTGACAATTGTGTAGCTAAATTTCTCACTAACTTTTCAGCAGGACCACAACCCTCAGCAGCTCTAAAAGAACTTTTACCCCTAAATTCTTGTGTGCCATACACCCATCAACTGAACAGCACTCCATAAAGCACTGTTAAATCTTTCAATTTCAGGAAGTACATACAAATTTTATGCCACATTTGATAAAAGAAAATCAGCTCAGTAGTAGACACAAAACAGAGAATTGGCCAGATGACAGGACTGATTGAGGGCTACAGAAGATCACTAACTGCACTCAAGTCAAAATCCCAATGAAAACAAAGATAAACCTCTTTTTGGACTTATTAGCAAGTGTGTCACCAAAACAGAGTTCTCAAACCAAATCCCTAAACCCCAAAAATGTTCTAGGGAANCCCGAATGTTGTTTCTTTAACTTGCAGTTGTGTCTCCTTTTTAGCTTTCCCCTCTACCACAGGATCACAACCCTAAGAGATGCCAATACTCTCACACAGATTTCCCCAGGAGCTTTGGCATTAGCACCAAATGCCAGTAAAGTCATGAGAGTCAGCAGAACCGATAAGCAGCGGAGATCCCTTAAATTACCTTTTCCTGGCACCCTGAACTCCCTTTCCACACAGAGAATGAACAGGGGTTACTGCAGAATCTTTCATATTTCTCTCATAATAATAGCAGCCATGTTGTAAAGGGGAGTGGGTGGGAGAACAATGCTCCCTGGAGGTGTTTCCAGGTCTAACAAATCCACTGTGCTGCTGCAGTGCTGTACTTGCTTTAAATTCAGGTTTCTTGGGCCACACGCGTAGAAGACAATCTTGCCTCATTTGAAACTAGATACATCTCTGGAACCTCTGATCCATAAAGAACTTGGAAACGCTAGAAATATGCACTTGTCAGTTCTCAGAGCACATTGGAAAAACTACATATTACTGTGTGGTTTTTTCTTGCTTGTTTGTTGGGGGTTTTTTTAAAGCATTGCTGTATGTTTGCAAAGGTTTAAGGCCAAAGTACTGTACAGAGCACCTCAATTTCATTCTGAAGCAGTAGACCAGCATAAACAACAGGAAGGACAGCCAAGACCCTGCATTTTGCTGGGTGGGCTGGCAGAGAACTGTGTTCCCAGCAAAAAATCAATCCTTATGTCCTACCTTTAAAGCCACTTCCACTATGGTCAGCCCAGGGAATTAAAATCTCAGTTAAGATCTGTTCTTACAGCACGCTTTTGCTTCCAAGATGTCCTACCTAAGCTCATCCTAGGCATAACTCCATACTTACATAAGCTGTTGGCTGTTACCTGTCGTGCCCAATGGACACGTCCTGACTTGTAAGGGACTTGTGCACACACCTGCAGCAAAGAGACTCTCAGACCCAGTCGCACTCATTTAACTTGACAGCTACATCTTCAGCCCTAGGTAAGAGCTCCTGGGGGCTGATATTTCAGGCAAGAACAGCACATCTTGCCTCCAGAGACAAGCATTTTTGGTTACGTTTCTGCTTCCTCATTTTTAAAATGCTAACGTCCTCTGCTTAAAGCTGTTGTTTTTACGATCACGTTGTTCACTGCCAAAATCCCAATCCTTCAGCTCAGCATTGCTGGGATGAGCCCAGCTGCTGGTGGGTGGCCCTGAAGATGACAAACCCCACAGGGGCACACTTGCTTATCCAGGACACACAGCCCAGGTTCACATGGACTCATACCACCAGTACAATTTGTTCCACTCTGTTGCATTCTTCTCGAACTGCTCTAAGTTTAAACAGCTGTAAGATGCTTTTAGCCATCAAATAACAGAGGCTGTGAGCTCCTTGCTAGCAACCGCAGCAAGAGCTGTGCCTAATACTTGAAGTCAAATTTCTGTCTCCCGCAGGTTTTCGCCAACTTGCTCTGCTCTGCTGCATCCTTTCCAAATAGCTATAAATTCAGGTTATTGTAAGACACTTAAAGCTTTCAAATAGCAAAGCTGAGCTCTGCTCCTCTCTGACATTCACTCTACGAGCCATACAGGAACATGTAAGGCAGTTTACCGCAGGTCTTCCCAAACTCACTTTGCTCAGGTACCATAACAAAGCCAGGAAGCATCACAGCAACTTTTACTGTTAACTTCCTCATGATACAAAGATGTACATGGTGTTCCTAATCATCAGAAGTTGCAAAGGCAACACTTGCCTGACTTCCTGCTCTTTCAAATGGAAGAGATGACTGGAGAGCAGTGTTTGTCCCTACCTGTGCTTTAAACAAAGTTGTTATGTGAGCAACCAAACACAGCAGCTGAGTTTATGAGCACTCGGCCCTATGGTGTAGAGATGGCACAGGGATCTGCTCATCTGTTGCAGATTCAATTCACTGATACTGAATCTAGGCCATGAAGTGGCCTTAAAATAGCCCAAAACACACACTTGAATTCAAACTATCTGGATGGACAGAGAAGTTTGTGGTTGGTGCAGATACCTCATGCATTATTCAAACCCCTCCTGTGATGCCAGTGCTGAGCATGCACATCACACACAACACAGCAGAGTAGCCACGCACAGCGTGGGCTGCTTAGACCTGAGCACGCACACCAGATGATCACAGAAATCAAGGAGACACAACAGCCGCTTCATCACAAGCCAGAGCGTAGAGTCCAACACAGACATGCGTGTGAGAAAAGCAAAGCAGGTGATCCTTCCTCCATGCTACCAAGCCTACATTAGTGCACAGTTTTAGCAAGCCTGATACTGACTGGCGGACAATTTTGGATGGCTAACCATGCACCTTGCTTTACCTGTGAACAGCCTGCAAAATCCAAAAGATTTCCCCAAACAGCCTCCTTTTAGCATTTCCTAGCTTTTTAATCATGAGTTTGCAACATCAGAATGTGTTTAAATATATTTGAATGCATCATTGTCGTGGTTTCAGCTCAGTCGGTAACAAAGCACCATGAAGCCGCTCACTCACCCCCCACCCCCGCGCCTGGCTACGTTGGGATGAGGAAAAAATACAAAGGCAGGGTCCTGGGTCGACACAAGGACTGGGAGGGATCACTCCCCACTTATGGTCACGGGCAAAAGACAGGCTCCACTTGGGGAAGAAACAAAATCCATTTCATTTACTACAAATCAAATCAAACACACAAGGGTATTGGGAAGGGAAACCAAACATCACAACACCTCCCCCCACC
>VYZV01000429.1:13806-32399 GCA_013401275.1 Pandion haliaetus | reverse complement strand
ACTCCCCTCCCAGAGGCGGGTCCGACATTTTGGCACCAGGGAAGCTTCCAGCAGCTTCTTAAAGGGGCCATCTCTGCAGCCCCCCTCCCCTGCCACCAAGGAAAACCGCGCCACACAAACCCATAACAATCATACATGAAGTGCAGCAATCAGACCACTTTTATCCTCAGTGATCCACAAAAAGAGCAACAAGGATTGAGGTGCTTTTATAAAAATGCATTGGCGTTGTTCTATTATGCTACAAGAAATAAAAAACCCCCAAAACACAACACTTATTCCTAATCTTCCCTGCAAATCCTTGCCTGATTGCCTGTTGTCTGCATGATCCCAAAGGGAACATAAAAGCAGAGCAGTAAAGAGAAACAGAGAGAGATACACACTAGTGGGATGAGAGGGGGTTTGTCAGGTCATCCTTCACTTGTACCATTTGCTGACTTTTCAGTTAACAGCTCATGCCACTGTCCTATTCATTTTTAACCTTTTTTTTTTTTTTTCCCCCTTCCGCTTTTTCAAGCACCTGCCTGGGCCCAGCATTGCACTATCAACAACAGGGCTACACTGCACACAGCAGCAAGCTAGAAGGATTTAGGTTTGAACAGCAAAACCCTGCAGGGGCTTTCCTTTAAGCATTTGTAGTTCTCAAGGTCTCATTCTCCATGTTACAGCCATCAGCCAGCTGGGAAGCAGTGCCTGATACTCCCTCCCTGCTTTCTCAGCTTTTAAAATGGATTATGAGGATGTAGTGGTGGTTCCTTCCCGGCCCCTGTTAAACCCTGACAGAGGGGCATCACAAAGTTCCCACAGCCACAGGGCCCCTGGTCTGCCCATCAGGTCTGCTGTCTGGAAGCCCTTTTGGAACAGGGAGCCAGCAGCACAGACACAGACTGCAGACTGAAAAATGTGGCTCTTTTCTCCCCTTTGATTCATACTGGTCTTTATTTTGCTGCCGGAGACCTGGCAAACTCCATCTCCCATGTCACAGCTGCCATCTGCAGGTACCCAAGCTCCTCGCTGGGTAACAGTCTCTCCCAGACATGGTAAAAGGGCTGTGTCTAACAGAAAGGCTTTTCCTCCCCTTCCACCTTGCTCACTATTTTTCTACCTCCCATCTGTTCATCCCTTCCCGCCTCCTGGCCTCTCTGCTTTCTCCATATGCTTGTACCACGAACATCTATATTCTTCCTCACCTTCACATATGCCTGTCTGCTGATGCGATGGAGTTGCAGTCTAAGCTTTCAGCTACCACCAAGCATCAGAAAGAAACATAAACCCTCATCCTTCCTTTAGCTCTCACCCACCTTCCACAGCATCAAGGAAACTGGACGCTAGTGCTGCCCTTTTTATACTTCATTGGGACAATACTACTTAACAGAAAACCCCCAGGAACCATCAAAATCCCCTAAATTAACAGGCGATCCCCTCTTGTCCTCAGTGTTTAGAGCCCCCTTCAAGCTCATCATTTGCAGCGTCTCCTTAGTGTTGGCACCCCAGCCAGAGTCAGGAGCATTGATTTCAAGGGGCACTTCACTGGCAGCCTCAAAAGCCTCTGAGACTGTCCCACACCTGTGGCCAACCAGGAGGGGATGCCAAGAAATCCAGCTCTCACATCCTGCCTACCCTCTAAACCACTCCCTGATTAAAGATCAATCCCTCCCCCCGTATCAGCACATTAAAGTTGCATAGCTTTGTCCTCTCGTTGCCTTTCTCAAGCAGAGCGCAGAGCATTTTTTAAATTATCTACCTACCTTTGTAAGTAAAGCACCTACTTAACAAGGTGCACACACCATGCTACCTTGTATCATCTTGACAGCAAGCTGAGAGTGAAAATGGCAGAACATGATTCTGTTAGAAGGAAGAGCTCGTTGTCACAGCCCAAAATGTCTCCAGTTACCTTCTCTCCCTACTGCAAAACCCTACGAATGAAACATGCAGACCCCAAAGGGAAAAGCAGGTCCTTCAGCATATCATAAAAGCAAACTGGCAAATACTGGCCCTATTTCACTTCTAAGCATCCTCCTTCACAACCGGACACATTTTCTGTGTGTTCATTATGCAACAAGCCTCCCCCTCCCCGAGCAAGTGTTAAAGCACGAGACAGTTCTACAAACCTGCAGTGACAAATATTCTCATTTTTTTGCCTCCCCACCATACCAACACCTCAGGACGGCTCTTCTCATAATAAATAACTCGGAAACACAGCAAATGGCAATTTAAGTCTGTTATCTCAGTTTGTGAATAGGAATGCCTGCGCTCATCTTCTGTCTTTGAACTGCATTAGAGCAAAGATTTTTGAGTTAAGAACTGGCAAAGAATAAAAATGAACATTTTGAAGTGCTTGTTTTTGTCAGATATACCCCAAATATTATCACGACTCGTGCTTTCAGTCCCTCTGTCCACTGCCTAAAAAACATTGCTTTAGAAGAGGTTACAGAGCTATTTGATATTTTTATCAATACCTATTGTGCAGGTTGGAATTGTCCAGGCTATCAAAAAATATCTTAACTCTAGAAGACAAAGTTGTGTGATCTTTGATTACCATGAATATTCAGAGGCAGTGTAAAACCATGCTCAGCAGTAGCTCTGCTGCTTACACCTTACTCCTTGCATAATTCAAGACTTCCTTTTGATAGTGAATCAAGGCATTCTGTGGGCACCGAAACAAACCTGATATAGCCTGTGAGAGCTAGAAAATCAGTACCTAATCTAACACAACAGCAGGCAATATTCTTCTTCCTCCACCATTGCCTTACCTACGCAAGGCGAGAGTCATGCTGAACACAACTACCATGCAGGCAGAGTATCAGAAGAAATGTGCCCTCTCTACCACGTCCCCTGGAGCACCTCACAGATGAGCACTTCTGCTCACCCACGTGAGGGTCCAGCAGGGTATAAAAAAGAAACAGGAAAAACGACAAAAGCAGAAGAGATCCAAAAAATTGCACAGTAAAGGGAGACCCACACAGCTTCAACACCACCTTAATTTAGAGAAGCGCACCAGCCATATTAAGCGTATGCCTTGCCGCTACACTGGATGCAAGCACTAAGGGGTGGGGGGACACCCTGCTGGGAAAAAGTTTAAAGAGCGATTAAGGAGAAAAAAGAAAGTGTATATATATGTATATATATCTGTTCCCTTAAAACTTCCTTCCAGTGTGCAGCTTTTACCTTTCCTCTGGATTTGAACACACTCAAATGGTCAAATAGCCTCATCCCTGCCCGGAGGCACACACTGCCTGCGTGCTGCATCTCGTCCTTCCTGGGGCTCACCAGTAACTTGGCAAGACACAGGGACGCTGAAACGGATGGACAAAATGAACAGAAGTGTGAATGCTGCTGTGAAGGTTTGAATTAAAAGTGAAAAAGTGCCATATTAGAGAGTTAAGAGAAACAATGTTTTAAAGCACATCAAGTTTTGCAAATAGGTGCAGTTTTCTTCGATCATCGTAACACTTGTGCACCTCTATCTGAATCCTCCAGAAGGCTTCATGCCTCCATGGACGCTGCTCACAAACTGCAGGGAAGCCCCACAAGGAAGGGAACTAACTCCTACCCTCCTGGAGAAGCACTCACCAAGAGGAAATTCCATTCTTGGATTTCCGCACAAGCTCATCAAGTCCAGCACAATTAAACAGCCTCCTCGTTACAAAAATCCTGCCGAACACAGGCTTGTCAGAGTGCAGTACCTCTCACTTTAGAGTCCTCACCATGCAAATCGCTGCAGCCACAGCTGGCAGGAGAGCACTAGAGACAAATGTCTTCATACATCCACATCAGGTGAGCCAAGCAGAGCCTGAATTAATACTGAGAGAGCTTTAAATAACAACAGTGTACAAAGCTATACCGTAGCCAGACCCAGCTACACTGAGTTTTCACCCAGAAACTTCATCTCTCCCTTTGTGCGCAAGAGCCGGGTGCAGCTCAGCCCCCGGGTGCAGCTCTCCAGCGGTACTGGGAGCCACCAGCCAGACCCTGACCCCCTGCACCCTCACCCACCATGTCCCCTTTGCTAATGCAGCACTTGGGCCCAGCAGCTCACTCACTGCCTGTTCCCAGCATAGCTGTTATGACAGGTTTATTCCGGTTTATTATTAAAGCCTAGAAGGCTATTTGCATAATTAAACATTGATCTGCTCTCCCTCTCTGCATGTGCCTCTCATTCATGTGAAATGCATTAATTCAGCATCTGCCTGAGGACAGAGGTCCTGCAGACATGATATGGTTGCCTGTCCCCTACGGAAAATCCTGTCCATCTTTAGGAAAAACAAGATACAAAACTTTTAAAAAGTAAAGCCAAGATGACAGGCCAGAGGCATTTTCCTTTCTACCAGGGAACAAAGGAAGAGAAACAAAGGGAGATGGGGATTAGCCTTCAGGCTGGCACAGAAAAGGGGATATAATTGCTGGGCTTTGCTACTGCAATGCCCATAATCTTCAGCTGTGGGTGTTCGGACAAATCAGCATAGCCAGAATAAGCAACAAAATAAAAATACCAAGCAAGACACATACTACAGAGCCAGTTCTCAAAATGTGTTGTAAGCTAACAGTGGGCATCACTGAACCCACTTTTTTGTCAAGTGGTATTTCAGAGAGTGTAATGCTCAAGCAATCCAAAATAATTTTTTATTATTAAGTGTTTTTGAGAAACTAGGGGAACATGCTTGACAAGAAAGGAAAAGAGACCCTAAGACCTGTAAATACTGGGCTACTGCCGGTCAGCATGCCGTCCCACAGCTCAGTCCTTCCGCGACTTAAGCCTCAATGGGAACATCAGGGGGTGAGCAGTTATTTTGTCCCCTGGAAAAGCAAAACAGGCAGTGGTCTGGGAAGATAACTGATAGCCCCATGGAAATGCAACTGCTCACAGATCAGAGTCTGCAAAATCCCAGGGTGAGCCTACATAGCTTTCCATAGCCAGGGACATGACAGAAGTCAACTCTCATCTAAAGGAAAATCAGCCTTAATTTTTCCTTTGGGAGAGAAATGACACCAGTGAAATTAGTGACAGAGCAGTTCCAGGTGCTCCTGGTAAAAGGAAGCAGTTACAGCCCACCACAGGTGGTGTGGGGAAAATATTCTAAAAGTACTATTAACATTAAAATCTATATGATAGTTCTGTTGTCCAGGCAAAATTTTTTTCTTTTGTCACTGTGTCATTAAAGAAATTCAAGTGAGGACACACATGCACAGGATCTGTGCTGAGAGGACTCTGCATTTAATGGAGAGAAATTAATGAAATAGAACACTCATACATATGGATGCTCAGAGGAGACAAAACCAAGCGTATTTCCATAACCAAATCAGCTGACAAGGAAAAACTCAGGGGATCACTCATGGCAACACTGGCATCTAGGCAAATTTTTCCATTCCGAGAGTCATCCCAAAGCCACCAAAGTTTGAAAATATCCTTCCTCAGACGGGCACTGCCACCCCACTGCGGCAGCACCTAGCCTCAGTCCTACCGAAAAGCAGCAGCGACTTCTCCAGCTGCCCTAATTCCCCAGGTTTCACACTCACCCACAGGCAAAGCATACCGCCTTTGGAGCACCAGCTGCCCCAAACTGGGACTGAAGGGGCCCTCAGCTGCTTTCCTTATGCTTTGCAGAACCATGTGATGGGAAGAGGATTTCTGCTCATGCCAGGAAGGGGCCAGGGCAGCTGCCAAGCAGGACAGGAATTCAGGCTCTTCAACAGGCAACGCCAGCAATGCCACTTTTGGGAAATTTCTTCAGTGGATGAGATGTAAATTGGAAACAAGCCATTTCTCTAGGTAAATTGCATAAAAGCATCCCACAGAATGCATGAAAATATCTGAGTGTTCAAATTAATTGCTCGCACGGGAGGCAACCAGTAGATAAATGGCCAACGTTAATATTTTGAGTCCCAATTTCTATCTCGTGCTACCACAAATTATTTTCACATTTAAATAACAAACTTGTATTTAAGCTAATCAAGGTTTAACAGTTGAGACACAATTGAAACATAACAGGAGAATCCTATTTTTGCTGTTAGCACTGATTACTCTATATTTTCAGAAATTGTAATTGGAAGATTGCAACCTTTTCCCCCCTAGCTATCACAGAAGAAAATTGCATTGTTTGTTTGGGTTTTTTTTTCTTTTAAAGTCACTTTATCTGAAATTTTTACTGGGACCTATCAGAATATCTTCTGTTTGCATCAAGTCTTTCACTTTCCTTATACAAACATATACTGAGATCGTGGCAAGTAGTCGAGGGTTTTGTTCTGCCTAATATTTGTAGAATTTGTTTTGCCTTTTGTTTTGGTCCCTTCCTTAAAGGTCAGCAAGCATCACACATAATCTGTCTCGTAATTACTCTAGTAAACATGGCTGAATAGGTAAATGCCAGCACATTTAAGTATATAACATTAAATGCACTGCTTTCTGTTCCTGATGATAACAAGAAAAGCAGAACTATAGTATTTTTCTAGTGCCGATTTATAAGCCAAGATGAAATGGAATTTGTCTGTCTCTTAACTGGCTGGAAAGGCCCTTTTTCCTCCACAAAATGCTCTGATTACTCCTCCCTGCTCTTCTTCAGGAGCTGCAGAAGGACAGAATAAAATAGCTGTTCTGCAAGAGCAAGGAAATAACCTAAGGTGCAACAAGTCAGCTCATAATGTAATATACCTCGCATATCAGCTTCAAGGGCCCACCTGAATTTTGGCAGCCATCCGTAATTATTGATCAGATTACCTGGTGACAGTAAAATCCAAAGGATGCATATTTCAGAAGCTTCCATGGATGAAGAAAGCCGGGCAAGCCGGTGAAGTAACCAGCATCACATCCAGACAGTGTCACATGCTGCCAGAGAGCGCAGCCCTGCCCAAGGACAGGGTCACACCCTCCTAGGGGGGGAAGAGCAATAAATCCATAAGTTTATTTTAATGAGTTAAGATATATAAATCAAGGAGGAACAGAAGAGCATGAGTGCAGGGAGCACGATGAGGCTGCAGGGAGTTTTCCCCAGCACCAGTGCGGGGCTGGGCAGGAAGTGAGAGCCATCACCAAAACGAAGGGAAAGCTGCAGGGAGCTCCAGTTTGGAGACTGCTGGCACAAAAAGCCCCTGCTGGCTTCTGCTTATGGGAAAAGCAGCCCCTAAAGAGCATCTCAGCCGCTTCCCTCTTCAGCCTGCTCAGACACAGCCCTGCTGTTGAGCACGCTGCCGCAGCATCCCTGCTAGTCTGGGTTCGAAAGTCACTTGTTGGCTTCTCCATGTTCAGCCCATTCACACTCTGGTTCTCGCCCATCACCCCCCGAAAGCCCCATAAGGGCCTGCTGTCCCTGGGGTGCCTTCCCCTGTAACTTTGTACAGGGCTGGAACACTAAAGCCCGGCTGCAATGTTGCATTTCTCTTCCAAGCTTCTGCCTACCATTTTCTCAGCAGGAGGACAGTGGAATAGAATTTCCATACATTAGAAAAAAATCAGGCAAAAAGCAGACAAATCTAACTTCTTCTAGAATGCTTCTTCACTATCTGTGTCTGTAATCAAAATATAATTTTTCAGTAGCATTTGCATTTCTCCTGTGAGAATGGAGCATAAAAGCAATCCAAAGCCCTAACAAAAGGAACCACAGGTTTCTGTGTAAAAACAAATAGCTCTCATCCCACTAAACCCCACAGCTACTGCAAATCACTTGATACAATATTTAATACAAATACCAGACTCTAGTCCCTGACTGAGTCAGGATAAAGAGCCTATTTAAAAAAATAACCGCCATATATATCGCCCCACACATCAATATTAACTGAAATGAAATAACAAAAGAAAAATCATAATTTCCCAACCACAACTCTTGTCAGAGCCCAGCCTAAGAAAATTGTCAGCCAGTATTTGACTAATACTCACATTCATTTTATTGAGCCCACTGAAGACTGCTGCGAGACTGTTAATATACCACACCACAGCCACATGCCAGGATAGAAATAGCTACATCAGATCAAGGCTGGTAGATGGTAAGAAATTAAAGTCTCCTGTCAATCTAGGAAAGAACACAGTACTTTTCCCTATGAATATATCACACACACACGAAGCAGGCACAGGAGAACCAGAGGCGCATTAACTTCAACTTTAAATATCCGCTTTCTGTGCTATCATTTGCGTTGGCACGGTATCACCATTCTCCCTGCCGCAGCCGCCTTTCGCTCAGTACAGATGCAGAAACAGCGCAAAACCTGACGGGCTGTAAGGGGTGGCCAAACTACAGTAAAGGCTACCAGAGTTTGCCACCAGCCCTCAACATCTGCCAACAGACCCATACATGCTGTGGAGCCACCATAAGTTAGGTTCATCAATTCCTAGATCACTTTCGAAAAGACTGCAGGTCCCGAGGAAGCCTCTGGAAAGCTCCACCCCAATGTGCTCGGGCTGCATGAGGCATGTGCCTCATGCACCTCTCATTGCCTGCGGCACCAGCCGCAGTGGCGTTTCACATGGCAATGGCACCTCTCCCACTTTGCTCTTTTTCCAGCTGAGTTGCACGGTTTGGGATACTTCATAAATACAGACACACTTGGCATTTAATTTATTATATGCAAGAAGTCTTGCCAAAAGGCTGTGTGTTACCAGCATGTCTCTATGCATGACACTGACTGCGATTCTCCACCAAGAGCTTGGTCACAAGGGAAATACACATTAACCTGTGCAAGAAAACTGGAATTGTGCAATTTCCTATACTATTTCCAAACCTGATGTATATAAGTCCCCCATTAAGCATCATTAAAATACCTTTACATAGTCTCTATTCAGCTTTGTGTGCACTGCATCTAACTCGTACTTTGTTGTAAGTATGCACATGCCAAATGTGATATTTACACATTATTTAAGTTTTTACATATCCCTAAGAGCTGAACAAATTAATACTTTGATTAACTTAGCCATTTGCTCATATGCGATTATTTTCTAAAATTCATGCATTATTTAAATTTATTCAATAAAATAGCTTCTGGGGTGTTTCTTCTCTGGGTTGATTATCAGCTCTGAAGATCAAACATTCATAATTTGAGCTATGTGGCTTTGATTATAATTAAGGTAAATCACAGAGCGCTCCAGCTCTCCCTGGATTGGACAAGTACAGGCACGCTCCTGCACGCAAGCCAAATTTGGCACTCAGGGCAGGCAACGCAACATTGCCGTTTGCTTTCATCAGACATTCAGCCAAATAAACTCAGACAAATGTTTGTGATAAGGGAATAGGAAGGGTCCATGAGTGCAGCTTGAGCTAATTCTCTTTAAACTGTGATTGAATATGTGCACAAAACACCTCTTTCCCTCCCTCCTGAGCCCCCTCTCCAGGATCCTCCCCAACAGCAGCATACTGACAGTAAAACCTTATATGCACAGTCCGAGATTTCCATTACTCAGGAACAGTTATAAAAATGCACCTTGTTCTTTGTTTAATTAATAATATGCTCTCTTTTCTACATGTCCTAAATAATTGCTTTTTAATAGGTAATACAGTTCTACATCATACTGTATGTTAGTCTTTCCCATCAGGAGGCTGGGACGTGCTCTCTAACAGCGCTGGCTCCTGTTCAGAGATTCACTGACGCTCCTGCTCCGACCAGGAGCAAGTGCACAGATAGATGGCTTGTCATCAGCACTTAGCGCCAAGAAGAAGCACAAGGGGAAAACAACAAAGGAGTGCTTCGTGCCAGGGAAGGCTTTTAAAACACGGATGAGTCCTTCACAGCCCAAACTATCTGTCACCTTTCTAGTATACATCTGAACAACTACCAACAAAAGCAATTAGCTCTAGAGAAGTATTTAATTCCCAGCAATACATTTAAGTACTTTGCTATTACTTTTTAATTGGAAAACACGCTACCAAGAACATTTACTGCAGATTTTGAACTGACCCTGCCAGTATCAGAATGATTCCCTCCGGGATTTTCACTTACTATGGTACAACTTTATCAGTAACAACAATTAGTACTTTTTAGAAACCAATTCTTCTGTACTCAGCCTCACCTCAGAGCTCAGAAATAGCGGCCTTGGGTGTTTTGGAAGGTTTTACCAGGTTTGTCATCATCCAGTGCAGCATAACTTACAAGCCAAGCACACACACCCCCCACTGCCTGATCCCAGCATATATACAGCACACAGGCATGCATCTGTTTATCTGCCTGAACCACACAAGTCCACCTTTATTTTAGTGCCTTGTCTCTCTCAAGTACCCCATGGCATGCAATAAACATAAGTACATTCTTTATTCTGACTGAACCAGACAAATAAGTGTGTGTATCCTAAATGAGAAAGCACTAGATAACATAACTCCTAAGCAAAAATATATGGAGCATGGGGGACAAGAGTCTGTTCATGAGTTCTTTGCTAACCCTTGAATTAAGGTCTTCTCAGGGACTAGAAACCAAACTGAAATTAATAAAATCTCCTGTATTTAAATTCATTCCGATCTGTTCAAGGTTTTTCTATGTAACACACGGGGCTTCAAAGTCCTACAGTTAACACAGAGCAATTCACCTGCTTCTTAAATTCAAATGGACATGATTTTGATTGGGATATATGCAACTAAGATACCACTTAAGTTACTTACCCAGCTGGAACACAGTAAATAACAGCAGAATTCAATAAGCATTTATAGAACAGTGCCAATGCTGCAGAACAACCACCAGAAAACCACCCCAGGGGAAAGCAGTGCAGGGCATCCCAAAGGGTGCAGGAAGTGTCATTACAGTTACTGAAAACATTACACCTAAAAGGAGCTGACAAGTGCTTAAAAACGTGGAGTGGTGGCTTTAAGAGAAGGCTTCTTGCAGAGATTCAAATTTTTGCCATATGCCAAGGTACTGTAGAGAAAGGAAATTTAATTCTTTTTTTTCTGTAAAACTTAGCCCCTACTGCCACCTGCAGTTCCCATAAAATGCATACTCTGACTAAGTGTCTATTTCCAAGCAGAAGCTGCTGCACACCCCTGGGTACAAAACTGATGTGCCATCTCAAACCAGGCAACCAGTGAAGATTGGCCTTTCCACAATTAATATTTAACTGCTCTGTGCTTGTTGTATGAGAGCAGGCCACAACCTGCTCTTACTTACACACACCCCCCCTCCCCAAAACCTATGAAAATGCCACAAAACTCAGTGGGGATGCAGCCTAGAGACCTGCCAGGCTAAAGCTCTGGCCTTGCAGTGTTTGCCTTCCCTTGTGTAAGTGAATTGTGCATATTCAACTATGCAGATGGCAAACAGCATCTGCACACTTCTCCATTTCTTTCGCTGGCCTTCCCAGCCTGGCGTGAATTTTGGCAGGGGCAGGTCCATCGTCTCTTCTGCTGCACCATGTTCCTCGCAGCTCTCCCCTGCCAGAGCCAATGCAATGCTGGCTCAAAACCACCTGTTACAAAATAAAAAAACAAAACTAAAAAGAACCAAAAATACTTTTTAAAAATCACTAATATATAAGTGATCCAGTTATTGCTTCAGGGAAGACAATTTAAGTATGTGCATGGGCTCCTGATGGTACAATTTGCATTTTGATTCCTGACACACCTGAAGAACAGTGTCTCAGCGGGCAGCTCCCCATGACCACACGCATGCTGGAGAACACAAGAGGTCCCAGCAGTGGTCAGTGCCAAAACCTCTTCTTCTAAACACCACTGCAGTTATGTTTTAGAGGTCAATTAAGTATTTCTCTGTGGCAGGTTGACCACGGCTGCCTGCCAGATGCCTGCCCAGCCATTTTCTCACTCCCCCTCTTCAGCAAGGCAGGGGGGAAAACTCAGTGAAAAAGCTCATGGGTCAAGATACAGATGAAGATGGATATAGACAGGAAGATTCCTTACCAATTAACATCACAGGTGAGAGATTCAAGTTGGAGAAAATTAATTTAATTTCTTACCAATTAAACTAGGTTTGGATGGTGAGAAACAAAGATAAATTCCTCTCCCTTGCCCCCTTTTCCCCACTTCACCCTCCCTCCTTTGCTCCCAGCTCCTCTGCGTCTCCATGCTCCTGGCAGCATTTCCCCCCCCTCACCTCCATCCCCCCCTGAGGTGTCACCCACAGGGCTGAGGGGCTCAGCAGGGCCCAGCCATGGGCTTGCCAGAACCAGCCGTGCCCAGCCCAGGGCAGCCCCAGCCTCTCCTCAGAGACCCCTCAACCCCACTGCCACCCCCACACACACCCCTCCGGGCACAGCCACCCCACGCGTTCCCAAAGGCAAACACAGGGAGTAAAGCACACACAGTCTTCAGATGCTCTCTTGGGCGCACGATCACGTCTCGTTATTTTAGGAGTGATTATGAAGCAGTGTTGCTGTGCACATAGGTGGCATGATCCCCTTTGAGACATCGAGAGCAAAACCACCCTCTGGCTTGGTGCAGAAGAGAACAAGGCCAAACTGCTGCGCACCCACTCATGCTCACCTTCACCACCTGCTACAGTCAGCTGCCTTTTTTTTTTTCTCCTCTCTCCTCTCTCTTCACAGACAGGTCTGGCAATAATCACAACTGAACAAAAGCCATCTCAAGGTTTTGTTCATTAACCACGTACTCAAAGCAGGGAGCAAGGCCTCACAAACCTGCTCATGCATAAACACCCTTTTTACAGCAAGTTACTTTGTGTTCTCAAGTAATTTTCTTTTGTTTACTTAGCCCTTTCCTCAGTCATTAAGTGACTTCAGTGCAGTTTCTTGGAGGGTTTTGTGGATTTTATTGTACACACTGTTTTAGCAGGCTTTGAGCAAGTGTAACCTTGTGCTTGCTTCATCACCGAGCTGGTCCTGGAAACCTGAAGGCAAAGATCTCCCCCAGAAGACAGCAGTGAGCACCAGCATCTGCACCTCACCACCAAAGCTCACCGAAACAAGGAGGCAGCTTCCCCGGAAGGAGGAAGGAAAGGGGACTGCACATTATAAATGACCAAGATTAAAACCACTAATCTAGCTGTCACGCACAAAGGCATCTGCAAGTTATCGTCGCTGTACGTCACCCGTCAAGTGAAGCCACAAGCCAGAAACAGGGAGGAAACCAGGGTGAGGCAAGAACAGGGATTTCATTTTGAAAGCAGTAAAACAAAGCTCAAAGATCAAGCCTGTGCCAACAGGAGTCCCTTCAAAAACTACGTTTTGAGACCTTCCTTTTCCCCCCCCCCCATCCCATCACACAGTCATTTCACGGTTTAATTGCGTATAATGCAATTATGGCATAGTGGAAAGCAGAGACCAAAGCCACCAGGGAGATGTATTAATTATAACCCCAAATAACCGTAGCCCGCCTGTGAAGGCAGGACCCATGTCCCTTCCGAAGCAGAGATGAGGCACCGCTGCTGGCACAGCCGGGCTGCCGCCCCAACGGAATGGAACCAGCAGCTCAGGGGGGTCAAATATGCCAGACAAGAAGGTCCCCTCTACCCAGAGCAGGCGATTTATTCCAGACTGGATAAACAGTCTCCCCGGATGGATTTCAAAAACACATGCAGAAAAAAGTGGTGCTCTGGGAGAGTGCCTGTGGGGTTTTTAGCACAGAAAAACCATCCAAATGAAAAACAGCTAAACCTGCCACCAATATTTGTATATTAACATAAATAGAACACCTTAACATTGCTAACATCTGCAGCTAATAAACTACCTAAATGAAAACAACCATCCTTACATCCCAGCGTGATAATACAAAGGGTCATGGCTCGCAATCAGGCTGAGGGCCCACCAAAAAAGGAGCCCTCATCCATATTACTGCCAGAGAAGCAGAAATCGCCAGGCTCTTTTTTCAAAGCCAGCCAAATTTCCCCACGGCTGTCCCAAAGCCAGAAGCCACCCTTCTTCTCTCCCTGCCTAGTCCTGCTTTGATGCGGTCAGAGGTGGGCTACAGCACCTGGGGTGGTCTGAAGGTCAGAAGGACTTATACATCCCTTTTCATTTTTCAAGAACAAAGTTTCAGTGATAGACTGCTTAAGTCATAGGAATTCCATTTTGTTTTCCCTTGCAGTTCCATTAAAAGTCTACGCATTTTAATGCTCTTCAACAAAGCCTCCAAACTATAGATCCGTATTAATAAGCACAAAGAGAAAACCCACCTTTCTGCCTTTTTGCTGTTCTTTTGCCAAACTCATTCAAGTTACCTTCAGTTTTTACGTAACAAATGCAAGATGAAGAGACTATCACCACTCAGCATTAGCCTCCTGAAGCATAAATACATTAGCTAATGGGCTGTTCGAAAGCTGCAATGGTCAATTAAATATAGAGAAAACATCATCTGAGTGACAGTAGAGCATCCCATCTTAATCCCATCAAGGCACAGGCAAACCAGCTCATTATATTTTGCTTCCAGCCCTGCTATCCTCTTAAAGCCAGAAAAGCCAGGTGATTTTTTTCCCCAGCCCCTCTGAACTGAAAAGCTAACATTGTTTAGGACACAAGTGGATTGATTAACTTTCAAGAGCACTTAAGTAAAGACCAGACACTTAGTCAATATTCTTTTGCTCTTTCAGCCTTCTTGTCAGAGAAAAGTATAAAACAGCCTAAAAGGCAGAGTACAAAATTTCATTTTCATCCTCTTTTATTTCATTGAAGTTTGTTGCTCAGGAAAAGATAAAGAAAAAAATATTAAAATTTTAATGCCATTTCCAGACCTTCATGGATACTACGACAAGAAGCATGGGGCTACTGGGAGCCCTGATGGGTCATATATTAGTTCAGGAGCACCCCAGCAGGCACCAGAGAAGTCCCTGTGCTTCGTGCACAGCACACTCCCGTGGGCACCATCGCAGGTACTGCAGGTGTCACAGGCACCCACCCGCTCACACAAACATTTGCCCGGCGCCCAGGCTTACAAAGCCTGCTGGCACGAACCGGAGCTCATCTCAGGGTCACTCGCCAGCCTGAAGGCAGACAAACATTCAGAAACAGGCTGCAGGGAAAGCTGAGTACGTGGCTGTCCCCAGGACTGTTATTTTTGTTTGTTTCTTTAGGGTTTTTTGCTAACAATAATATAAAGGTGCCAGGGGAGCACTGAACCATCCTCTCCCCATTTTCCCATTTCCTCCTATCACAGCACCAACTCAGGGCTGACACAGTACCCATCCTGACACTTTGATCTCCCAGCCAGTGTCACATGCCTCATTAGTTTCTTTTCAGCAACTAACTGTCCCTGCAGTAAGTTACTTAAACAGAAACTGTTTCCCATAGGAAAACGGACTTGAGCCCAGCAAGGCCAAGGGGCCAAGAGCAAAGCCTGCTTCACCCAAAGGCCAGCTCTGGATTATCCACAGCATGGGAGAAAGGTCTTTTCTCCCCAAATGAGAAGCCTTGCCAGGCTGGACACTCACCCAGCGCAGCCACGCTGCTCCTCAATGTTGTGTTTGACAGCCCGGGCAATTGTCTTAAGCAGGACAGGAAAATTCAATGCAATATTCAATTTCAATGCAGGACCAGAAAATTAAGGCATCTCACTACACATAGTGCTCTCCTGGTTTAGGAAAACCCAGGCCAGTTATAAATCCATTGCAGGTTTCAGTATTTCCATTATGTTAAGAAATACTAGTTGTTCAGCCTAAATCAGTAAGTTTTAAATAGACTGAATCACTTAGACTTGTAATGTTGTGTGATGTAGAATGCTCTTCACTCACTTAGCATGAGTAGCTAGATTTGCTGAAGCCTTAGGCCACAAGCTGCAAACTTTCACACAGATTTGCTGAACTTGTACTGACTTTGTATCTATTCAAGCCAGACAAGGCCTTCAGAGCCAGCAGGAATCAGAAGATAAGGAGGGTACAACCGTGAACAACTGCTGCAACTAGGCAAGACAACGGCCTGCCTGGAGACGGTGAAGGAATCCAGTAAGGAGTCGGACAGTGTCAGAAGATCTCAGACCAGAATCACTATTGGACCAAAGGGCATGTGAAAGGCACATGGAGATCGCATGAAGGGCAGATGCATCGTCTGTAAGGGTACAATCACCCGGGGATTTCTTTGTTCGGGCTCCCTCCCTGGAGGCACCCAGCTCGAGCTGATCCTGCTGCAGTACCACTCTATTAAATTATTTATTTTTATGAGATTTGATGCCCAAGACTCTGCTTTGGGAAACCTAGTGTTTGAACTGCGGAGCAACTAACACCAGATGCCCACACCAAATTGCGTTTCTTCAACAGGTACATCCTACTGGCACTAGATGTCTGCACAAAGATAAACTTGTGTAGAGGAAGAACTGTTCTTCCTTTCTGGTACATACTTGTGCTCACAAAAAGAGAACAAGGGAAAACAGCTGTGTCAGGATAGGATTAAATAGACTTGGAATAAAAAAAGCACCTTTTAAAGTTATTTAGATGTATTTATTAACATTCATTTGATTTCATTACTAATGATTAGGCTAATGATCACCAATGACTAGGGAGGAAAAGGCATGACTTCTTACCTGGAGTTGCCCACTATTACTGTGGTTTTCCAATTATTGCCTGATACTATTGTAGATTGTCAGTTGCACGGCTGTGAAATTGTATGCAAAGGGAAGAAAGACTGAACATACTGCAGTATATTCATATGGGTACCAATGACATGCAGAACATCCTCTGGTAAGGAAGCATTACATTCCCATCAACGCTCAGACACACAACAATGAACTCAAAGTTTACCAAAAAAATCTGTGCTCTGCAAATCTCATACAGTGATGAGCAAATTCGTTAGGACAGAACTGATGATGGTGGTGTGTACGTTACCACTGCAAATACAATGTTTAAGCAGGAAAGATCTCCTTTCTCCAATATGCAAACCACCTGCTCACACCAAATTGGAAAGCAGCCTTGATGTAGCTATCTCTGTAATATACATCTACAGTCAGCATTTGCTTGAATGACTTCTATTCTAGAGCACAGAAAATAAGACCATTTTATTTACTAAATAGGTAATGTTACGGGAAGTCCTACAAAATTTGAAGTCACCCATTGTTACGCTGGCTCCTAGGCAATGGAGAGCACTGGTGCTTGGGGATGAGGCGCCCATTCCCGGACACAGGGGCCTCCCCCCCAGGCCTGCCCAATGCCCGTGGGCACCGGGAGCGGTGGTCCCTTCACATTCCCCACATTAAACCATCGCAACCCCCTCCCACCCTAACACCCTTTTTCCTTGGTGCCTCTTTCTCGATGGTTCAAATTGAGCGTTAACACAAACCAGAGATTAAAATAGCCCTTATTACAAGCACAGTGCAGTGCACAGCTTTCCTAACAAAAGCATTTTCCATAATTAAATGACACACGTGTCCATCAGGACAGGAATTAAACCTGAAGTAAAGGACCATCACAGAGACTTTGCACACGTCAACGCTGCCGGGTGCTAATCAAAAGGACAATAACTGCCAGCAAAACCAAAACCCAAGCACCAAAGACTTAATCCCTGCCATATTCTTTAAGTTACAAAGAAGGCATACCACCCTGGGACAACCAACAACAGAATGCTTTAGCAATGGATAGCGGTGGGAGGCCGCCACGGCTGACTAGGTTTAACTAAGGCACCCTTGCCCTGGCATGGTGTCTCCTGTGGGGCTGCCCTCACCCAGAAACCCTTCTCAGAAGCTCTCAATCCACCAGTACACACCCCATTCTCTCACCAAACATCTCCTCTGAAGCAGGTGCTAAGGACTACCCAGCAACCCAGAGCACCTGATGAACACTGATCTGATATTATCAAAAAAACTCTCCTTCAGCTATAATAGCAGAAGAATTGAAACAGCAATGAACTATCAGCTTTTACCAATTCACACAAAACTTACCCTGTTCAGTTGCAAATTCTGAGCAGGTTCCACCCTCTGCCCCACACACACCTTTTTCTAATGGTTCTTAACTGATCTGTTAATTCAGTATCTCACTACAGCTTTCTCACAGTAGATTTCTGGCTTAAAAACACAGCAAACTGTCAATATCTATATATTAACGTACAAACATAAGGTAGTCTCTTACAAGAAGCAATTCTTTAAATCCCGTATCTTGCATGATGCATACCATAAACCCACAACAAGTGCAATTATATGTAATTAGTTGCATGTTTGTAAACCCAACAGTTTAATCATGTTTAATTAACCACATTGTAATTGGAACATTTGATAGTTAAATGTTGTCTTGCTAAACTGATGAACACCTGGAGCACACAATTAATTCCACCACCTTTAACTAAAATCCATCATTAGTAATTATTTTCCTTCCTTCCTGGTAGACCCCTAGGATTAAAGATAATCAATAGCCAAATCAGATCCATAGCAACTTAAGACCATGACTGCCAGAGCTCTCCTGCTGCCAATTTTACTTCTCTGTGATACATTCTTCAACATGATTAACTGCTGCATAAGTCATAGGTTTACCTTGCTTTTCCATTTCCAAAATTCATTTTTACCTGTGTTTGGGGTTTCCTGGTTTTGGTGGGTTGTTGGTTTGGGTTGGGTTTGTTTGGGGTTTTTTTTTGGGTTTTTTTTTGGGGGGGGGGGGGGCAGGAGGGCAGTGTTTGGAGGGTTTTTTTAAGAACAACCAGGTCATATGTAAAAAGTTACCTCCAGGTGAAGAGCAGGAAGAAATGATCAAGCCCTCAAGCAGCCAACTATACTGAGACAGAGAAGCTGCTGGTTATAAGATTTTTT